>PVKN010004440.1:0-33488 GCA_004027915.1 Capromys pilorides
CCCCTACTGGGAATTTTCTCAGAAGAACTGAAATTATCATACCGTAGTGCTATCTGTGCACCTATGTTTATAGCAGCCCAATTTGTAATAGCCAAATCTTGGAAACAACCAAAATGCCCATCATTTGAGGAATGGTTGAAAAAGATGTGGTATTTTTATACAATGGAATATTACTCAGCTATAAAGAACAATAAACTGGAAGACTTTATATATAAATGAATGTATATTGAACTATTGAACATATACTCATAAGTGAAATAAACCAGACCTACATGAGTAAATATCGTACAGTCTCCCTAGTGTAAGAAATCTAAAGAAGAAATAAAAATGGAAAGGCATAACACAGCTGAATGGAAATCAAAGTCTTATGGATTAAACAACGAAGTGACTCAAATACAGAAAAGAGAGGAAACACACAAGGAGCCAAACCACACACTTACGTACACAGGATGAGTTCAATATTGATTCTAGGAACCTTCAAAAGGTTTTTCACATTGATGATAGCAGCGTGCAACACTGGAACTATGCTTGGAATGCATTTTGTTCTCTTCTTTTAGATGTGCACTGCTTTCAATGTAAACTCAGTTACTGCTATACTTTCTCAAAAGTAAATTGTTGGTTAACAAAAGTGGGTATTAAGTGAAAGTAAGAGACTAGGCAAAATGCCACATGGTTGATAGGCTACAATTTTGTACATCCTTGGATTTCTAAATGTCTGTGTAAAATTGTGTGAATGTTTCTATCAGATTCTAAAGAGATTTATTAGAATATCAATGCTTTACAGAAAATATCAATTGCAAGATTAGTCTAAGATGTTTGATACTCAGAAAGACAGTGATGTTAAGTTCAATTACCTATGTTATAGAGTAATGGTATCATGAAGCTTCTCTGCTGGATGGTTGAGAATGTAAGTTAACAGATCAAAAATTGGAGAAAAAGGAGGGCTATGAGAATAACCAACATTTTGGCCCTAGCCCTTCAAGGTCAGTGAGGATTCAGGACATAAGAGAACCTGTGCTGTAATATCCTATAACTCAGTGGTTTCCCAAATTTTCTGTTCTAGGAGATTAAGGCACCTCAGAGGAAAGGGATACATGAAGTATAGTGTGTTTAAGGAGATTCACCTAGACAAAAAAAAATTCTCTCAGGCTTTCACAGAGAACAAAATTATCAAGCAATGGCTGTGACTTGTACTGATGCCTGACCCTGGCAACAGTTCTACAAAGCACTGTACATGGTTCCAAAGTTAATCCTGAGGGGATTTAACCCTGGAAGATACAAAAGATGAATGTTTTCTTATACAGGTCTGGTCTTGACTTGCCCTTGATCACCCCACAGAAAAGCTTAATTATGAGGCATAGAATGCAGAGCTAGATTAGTATTATGAGCTGTAAAAGGCTTATAGCAACAGCCTCCAACATTGCCAGTTCCACCGGTAACCCACTGCAACTATAGAATGTCGGACTATGTGTACAACTACTCCCTCTTTGTACAAAGAGAAGAAATTTTTGTTTGTTTGTTTGTTTTTTTTCTTTTTTTCCTACCCTACTAATACGGATTAGATTATTTATCATGTCTATACCCTGGACTCTGTATAACTACTATAAGGACAACAATATTCAATGTATCAATTATTATGAATGCAATATTTAACATGTTTTGAAGATATCATATTGTTATTTTTATTCAGAATAAAGAATTGAAAATAATCAGTGTGGGATGACTTCCTGATGATATTCATATTCATCTCAAATTTAACTTTTCTTTTCTAAATAAGGCATGGTCATAGTTTAGATGTGAAATGATGCTTTAAAAATTAGAGAAAATTAGAATGAAAGAGAGGAATACCTTTTCCACCCCTTGGCACACACTCCAGATGCAAGGCTTCTGAGCATTCTTCATCCCAATGGATTCCATGGGGCTCAGTGCCCTGTGTCTAAGGAATCTGTGCCGGCCACGCTGCCCACAGCACCAATCTGCTCCTGACACCAGCACATATCTGGTCCTCTGGTCCTCCCCTCCCATGACAGGCCCTTCCTGGCCCTGAGTTCTTTCGTCTCTTTGCCTGAGGACTTTCTTCAAAGCCTGTCTACCTGAGCACAGAGGTGGAGGATGTGCTAGAATTTCCTGGAGCAGCCTATGGCTGCCAAGGCTTGGAGTCTGCACTTCCAGATTCCTGTGCTGAGTTTACTCAGGTGGGTGAGGGCTGAGCCCCAGTTTCTCTGAGAGCCTAAGCCTAGTCCCTCCAAGGAGTGTTGGTGAATCAGGTCCCTTGTTTCCAGGATGTCCCATCCTGCCACACTCACGATGATGCTGTGACTCTCCCAAGCCAGATTTTTTAAAATCTATTTTTGATTGTGTTAAAATACATCACACATAAAATTTACTATCTTATCCATTTTTAACTGTATGGCAGAATGGAATCAATGCATTCAAAGCATTAGGCAACTGTTGCCTCCAAGCATTACCAGTGCATTTCATCATCTCAGTCTGAAACTGCTTATTAACGATCTCCATAACCCTGTCCTCTAGGCCTGGAAATCACTTCAAATAAACCTGTGTGCTAATCCCAGGCTCAGGGCCTGCTGCTGGGGACAACCAAGCTGAGATAGACATTTATTATTGATTTCCTCTCAAGATAATTTGTTCATTGCTTTATTCAACCAATATTTATTACAGGTCTCCTTTTGGGAAGCAATAGTCTATACAGCTATGTAATATATGTCCAGAAAACACCATACAGGAAAAGAGAGCAGAATAAGAGGGAAGCCGGTTGGGGAAACTCTAGGTTAGACACCCTGGACCAAAGCAGTGAGGTTTAGGAGGAGATTCAGGAGAGGCAGAGAGTTGTCTCTGTCCTGCCTGGGAAGTTGCAGGCAGGGTCACGTGGTTGAACAGTTTGAACTGCTGTCCTTGTGGCTGGGCTGCTGTCCTCACCACTGCCTTCTCATTTCTTCATTTTTTTTTTTTTTTCAAGATTGAACTCAGGTACTTGTGTTTGCCAGGCAAGGGCATATTCTACTGAGCTATCTCTCTGGCACCCCTCACTTCTTCATCTTCTCAGGGTAGGTGCAGCACAAGTTTGGGACAAAAAGGTGGCTGGCTGTCACATTGCTAGGCTCCTAGGCTCCTAGGCTCCAATGGCTGCTTGCTGAGTCTGCTGCAGCTATTGTTTTGCTCCTGCACAAGCCTGTTTTGCCTTTCCTAGAGGTACAAATTCCTTTCATTTGTTTGCTTTGTGCTGAGCAGGATTTACCCAGAGAAACAAAACCTTCAGGGGTTTTGTCTTGTTCTGCTTTTTTTTTTTTTTTTTTTTTTTTACTTTTTCATGTCAGTAAAGCTTTATTATCATTGTAAAGGCTGTATACATACATCACAGTGTAATTATCCCCATATTGATGGATATTATGTTTCAGTTCTATTTTCCCCAAGGTTTTCCTGCTCCTAAAGCTTTTTGTTCTTCCTCTCTCTACCTTGGCTCATCCTGGGACTTTGCGTATCTATTTTCTTATTTTTCACTAGCTCCCACAGTCCCATGTTCTTCCTTCTTGGTTTATTTCCCCATCCCTTATTTTTATGTATGTGCGTGTGTGTGTGCACAAGTGTGTCTATCTGCCTGATTTTGAGTCTTCCTCTGCTTGCCTAAAGCCATTTCTCCTCTTGCACTTCTTTTCTTCAGCCCTCTTTTTCCACCTTCTCAGTTCTTCTGGATTACTTTTGTAATTTTATTGAATTTTCTATGAGTTTCAAAATTTTTGATGCTTATAATTTTATTGTATTTTACTTTTAGGGAGCTGCCTTATTATCCAATTGCTCCCATTTTGCTATTCTGTTTTCATTTAATGGATATAATTTCTGCTTTGTATTTTTCTAAAGATCTTGACTGCCATTTGTAATGTTCTCTATTTCCCATATCGTCTCTGTGTCTTGATTTGAGAGATAATTTATTTGCTTTACTCTTCATAGTAAAGCCTCTCCTTCAAAATCTTTCCATGCCTTACTACCTGTTGACATTTTGGAAGAAGGAATCAAAAGTTTATAGGAAGCTGTGTGATAGAGTACCAATTCCAACCATATTATTAGAGGATGGAGTAACTAGTTAGCTTTTTCACTTGAAAGACCCTCAAATGTGTCTCTAAGTTTATCCAGGGACTCTGTTTGTTAATGTAGGACTTCATTTTCTGATCTTCTACTTTGGGATACATATAAGACTATTAGTGTATGGCTCTTATGAATGGAAGGAGGGTTGAGGTCAGAATGATGAAGGTGTTTGGTTCTTCAGAAGGATGTCACTTAGTCCTTTTTCTCAGCCTGGCCTGATGTTCTTTAAGTCCATCCTGCAGAGCCCAGCCCAGGCAGAGTGTGGGAGGGGCCAAGGAGCTTGTCTGCTCTTCTGCATAGAGCTGTGAGAACATTTTCTAGCTTGTCTCATGTCTCCTTTTTCCCAGAACTCAATACCTTCCTCTAGGACTCCCAGGTCCTGCACATGAACAGATCCCCTAAGTGTATCTTTCTTTCTGATATCCAGACATTTGTTAGGTTCCTTCTCTTGCTATGGGTTGTTTTGTTTTTGTTGCTTATGTGGACTGACTTATTAAAAATGAATACTTTACTGTTCTATTACATGACTGCTGTCTCAGGACAGAGCAAATAATGGAACTTCTGTGGATTTTACATATTGATTATCAGCCCCATTTCGTTGGGCTGAACTGCACTGGCTGCTGGTGGGTAGTAGTGCTCTCCACACTGCTGGGTGCCTTCTCCACATAGAGAGTGCATAAGTGATGGCAGGGATGAGGAGATGGGGATATTCTGAGCTCTGGACTGGATTTCAGCAGTTGAATGCTTGCTCCACTTTCTACACCTGTATATGACTTTGGAAAGGCCACAGGCTCCCTGGGCTCCAGATCCTTTATGCAGAAAGTAGACATTATGATGATGTTTAGCTCAGAGGTAAGATCACACTTGTCAATTGCTTTGTGTTTTGAGCATAGAAAAGTGAGCAATCAGTTGAAATAATTATTAAGATGATATGTTAATTTCTCAGAGACAAAAGTGTCCCTGTCAGTATTATCAATATTACGTCTGTGATGAGAGACCAGTGAGAAAAACACCCAACTGCTAAAGACAAAAGTTCCTAGTTACTTTAATCATACAAGTTATTTAGTAAATACCTACTACATCCCAGTGGTGGGCTAAGCTCTGTGAGGAATATAAAAACATCAAGATGCAGACTCTGTCTTCAGGGACTTTTCAGCTCATCTGGGAGAACAACAAAAGGAAAGCTAAGTCCTAGAGTGAAATGGAGACAGGAGATGATGGGATTGAGCTAGGGAACACACAGCTTTGCAGAAGTGTGAATTTGGGCTGACTTTGGAAAAAGAAGCAGCTCTCGTGGTATGAAGAAGAAAAGCCTCCAAGAGCCCAGAGAAATGGAGAAGCCTGAGCCTACAGAACCCAGGGAGGCTTGCGTCAAGAAGAAAGTGCTGGTGCTGGTTTGGCTAGTGAGGGGGGATGAGCTCCTGCACGGCTTGTGAAGTGCAGCTGTGGTGCTGGTCATCACTGTGGAGGCCAAGCCTGGTCACCAGCAGGCCGGCAGCAGGAACTTAGTGCAAGGGCTTCCTGATGCCTCAGTCTAGTTTCTACTCATGTCAAGGAGACTGAGACCTCGGATAGGGCAAGGTTTCTAAACTTGCCTCAGAGGCTGAGTGATGAGATGTATGAAAAATTGATGTGGGGCATGAATATTGCAGGAGCGAATGCAGCAGATATACTGAAGACGGAGTTCAGTGAAAATAGTCCCAACTGTCATAGAAGAATAGCACCTGCTTAGGAGGAGCACAGTTGAGCTGGACACAGGCCCCCAAGATCCCTCCACAGTGTCACCCTTAGTTCTGGAAAGGCATTTGCTACAAAGCTTGGGGTAGAGGCTGGTCACTGCCTTCTGGAAGGCCACAATTCCTTGCCTGCCTATGGCTCTGCTGGTCTTCAGTTTCTCCTAGGGAAGGTGCAGATTTAGCCTCTGCTGAACTGACAATGGGCAGCTTTCTTTTCCCTCCAGTAGCCCCACCACTTTCTCCTGAAGCTTCTCTGTTTAATCTATACATCCCCGGGGCATGATGGCCATGATTCCCAGTGTCCCTGTGGAGTCCTCAAGGTTTGTTTTGAGCATCCATTCTATTTTGCTCCTTGATGCATCTGCATTTGACTACAGATATTGACAAATGTTTTCTTCCTGATATGTGAGGCCCAACTCCTTTCCAAGGAGAGACTCAAGCCTGAGCCTCCACATTAGTTCCAAAGAGTGCTCTCTCAGCCTGTGATTGGCACGTCTTTGGGCTACTTACATCTCACTGGGCTATGTGGATGGAAAGTTTATAGCATGATGTGAAGAGCTAAAATGACTGAGGCCAGTGAGGGATCCTGGCTTCCCATGTGCTCACAAACAGGATGAATATAAAAAGGGGTTTGGGAGGTTTGAGTGTACTGTGCAGAGTCGCTTTCATGCAGCCCTTTCCCATGGCTACTGAGGTGCATGTGGGCTGGCGGAGGGACCTCAACTTATGAGCTTTGATTTTCTGTGGTATAAGTATTAACCCCATGCCCACAGCCAATTGCAAGTTACCAACAGTGTGTGAAAGATCCAGCAGAATTTCTAGGCAGCTAACAGTATGTATGCCACCACTAGGTGGAAGGAGCCTTCCCTAGCTTTGCTGGCCTACCTGTTCCTGGAAGCTTAGAAATCTGAGCTGACAATATGGCTTTACACTACCAAGCCCAGTAGAACTAAGGTTCTTGCCCCTCTGCCTCAGGTGACTGAAAGTATAAGTTCTGGGTGCCCAGGGCCATTGGCACAGAAGTTACAATGTAGAAACTCACATAGCTTGTTGGAGAGTTTCTTTGGACTTGCTGACTGCCTTACAGCCCTGCCTAGACCTAAATGGTGCTAGGAAAGAGGGGCAAGGAGTGAATGGGCTTCTTTCTGGGCTGATCTAGTCTCTGGCTACCAGGGATAAAGAAGACAACTCCTCCACCAAGTGCACATGTAACTTGTGATATCATCAGTGGACTAGGCACAAGGCCAGCCACTGCCCACATACCCCCAAAAATCTCCTCAATAACCCTAGGATGCAGGCATGAGCTTTACCTTTGCTTAAAATCAGGGAAGCTGGGGCTAGAGATAAGTAAGATCCTGAGGTAACATGTTGGAAAGTGGCAGAGCAGGGACTTGAAGCTGTTTAACTAGAATTTCTGTCCTTATCTAAACAAGTATCACCAGACTGGAGGTCTACTTATCCCTTTCTGAAACTCCAGATATGTCCTCTGCCATATCTTATTTCTAGTACTTTGAGGCCGGGACTCTCTTTAAACTGACCTAGAAGTCAGTCCGCCAGGATCAGTCCCCAATCCCTGCCTTCCCCTCCAGCTCACTACAGCAGCACAGGGTAGCCAAAGCCAAGCAATATCACCTTCTGCACTGGAGGCACATTAAACACTGACAAAGACAGGAGGGATTCACATCTAAGAAAGGAATGTACTCCCAGGAGCAGTTTGTCTTCGTATTGCTGATAAGAGCAAGGATACCTTGGCTCTCCCAGCAGAAGCTGGGTTCTCCTTAAAAGACTTCAGGAGGATATGAATACAGAGTGACTAATGTAAGAAGCTACAGTCAGACGAGCTGTACCATGCTCATCACCACTGTAGTGGTTGATACATTGTGTCAACTTGGCTGGATGACTCAGCAGCCCAGCTCTCTCTTGGTGAGAGTCCCACCCCGGCGTGCAATTGGTTCCTCCCCGAAGTGAGACCTGGGCCTGCCTAGCATATGATTGACTCCTCCCTAGAGCGGGATCAAATATGATTGGTTCCACCCTGGGGCATAATGGGCCCACATCAGAGTGACTGAGCACAAAAGAGGCTTTTTAAAGGTCTGAGAAAGGAGTCAAGACTTCACTTCCTCGGAGAAGCTTCAGCCTTCACATTTGGCCTGGACTTCATCTTCTGGCTTGCAACGCAGACTCTTCAGCCTCCAGCTTGGATCTTTCACCAACTGTCACAGACCCTTCAGCGTCCATCACAGACACTGCAGTCTTCTATTGCAGACCCATCAGCTGACAGATAGAGACTTACACGGAGCACTGCAGTGAGTTTCAGACCTCAGGACTGAATTCTCCAGTCCAGAGCATGCAGACGCCTCTGCACGCTTCCTCATGTGATTTTGTGGCTGACTATTGTAAGCCAATCTTATAACTCCTTATATATTGTATATTTTGTGTTAACGTCCATTCCCTATATCTTTCTTTTCCTCTAAGTAGAACCCTGACCAATACAACCACACATTGCAGTCATGGCAGATGACCAGTGACTGATAAAAGATAAGGGACCCAAGTGAGGCAATGTGGAGTGTCAAGGCATCTCCCACATTACCTGGAAAGTGTAATTGCAAGTGGCCAGAATGGATCATGTGATAGAAGCCTTGCATTCTGGAAAATGTGGCTTCACCAGGCTTTCTCAGCTTAACTGACAAAGAGCCCTTAAAGCTCTCTGCTCATCTCTTCTGTGGTTGGGAGGAAAAACTGGATACATTCTTCTCTCTAGTGTAGCTCTGGCCTGGTCTATCACCTGCTTTGCTCATCACCTGCCTTGCACATTTCCAGTCCTTTTCTGATTTTGACCTCCTATTACTCTTGGAGTGGCCCCTTTCCAGCCCCTGGACACAGGCCTCCACTTACTTCCCGTTATATGTTCAACTTTCTTCTTGGTTCTGTATCTTTCCCCACACACCCCATGGGGAGGATCACTCCTTCCTTGTACTCCACAAGCAACCTTTCTGCATTTTACCTTCTCTCCTCTTCCTTTCCCTTCCCTTCCCTTTCCTCCTTCATTCTTCTCTTACTCCCACTCCCATCCCCCTTCCCTTATCCCCTCCTTCCCTCCCTCCCTTCCTTCCCTCCTTCCTTCCTCCTCTTTACTTTTGCTTTTCAAGACAAGATCTTATTGCATGCACCAGGATGTCTTTGAACTTGAGATCCTCCTGCTTCATTCTGTATCTTTCCTTTTCACTCACTCAGTTGCATGATATTTCTGTGCAAGAGAACTGCTCAAAGTCATGACTCCTGTATAACTTGCAGCTGTTCCGCAGAAACTGGCATGATGCCTTGTGCTTAGGTAAAGTCTCAAAACATATTTGCTGAGAAAGATTTTAAATTTTACTTTAGGGGTCAACCTGCTCACCCCAAATTAAATCTGAACGAGGTGCCCTCCTGAGCATACTTCTCCTTCTGCCGGGATTTTCTGTCAGTACCTCTGAATGTGTAGATTATGCATTCATCCCCAAATATATGTTCATGCTTAGGTCAGCCAATGCAGTGTGATTTATTCATCTGTACAGTGGAAACCCAGGCAGACCCTAAACTTGGTAAGTCATCACAAATAAACACACATAATATACAGCATAAAACAAATAATGCTTGCCATGACATTCTGAATGCCAGTCTTCCCCAGAACTTTTTCATAATTAAATACAAATTCTTCAGTTAGGCATGGAAGGTCTGCCACGTGTTCAGTGTCATACTTCTAAGTGATGAAGCCCAGAGTCCAACTTGGCAGGGGATCCTAGACATCTGAGTGTGGCCCTGCACTGAATAGCAAGTACCTTTAGTTGGCCTGGCTATAGTGTTTGCCTTTGTTGGTTTTAATTCTCACTCTTCTGAGGAGCAGGAAAGGGAGGACTGAGCAGCCAGAGCAGCAAAGGCCTGAAGCCTGAAGGAGGGATGAGAGAAGTCAGGGATAGGCAGAGAGGACACAACCCACTTTCTGCCTGGAAGCATCACAGCCCCGAGCCTCTCCTTCCCCAAGTCCAGCGCAGCCTCTGTCTCTCACTGGGAGCCTTGCTCCAGCCTCCAACCCACACAACCTGACGCCCCCATGCATCTTGCCCACTGGCTGATCTCTCAGCACCAGGAGAGGAGAGAAACTCACTACCTTTTCCATGCTTCAACGTGAACCCCTAGGTGCAGAGGAGGCCTCAGGGCTGGGCAGTTGTTGGTGCTCTGTCTTTACTCACCTCTCTCGAAAGCTCACGGTAGCCCCGGTGGATGTGTCTTTGACATACTAATAACTCCTATATTCATTTCCCATTACTGCATAACAAATTTCCTCTGAAGCAGTAACTTACAACAGCATCTGTCTATCATCATAGGCTGCCCTGGGTCAACAGTCCTCTGCTGTGGGTCGGAGGCTGATGTCACAGTACTGGGACTATGGTTTTTTCTGAGGCTAAATTTGTCCTTCTAGACTTGCTAGTCGTTGGCAGAATCCCATTTCATGTTGTGAAACCAAAGTCCTCATCTTCCTGCTGGTCTTGGCTGGGGATTTCTGAGCTCTCAAGGGTGGCCGACAGGCCTTGCCACATGACTCCCCTTTCACCCCACAGAGATCATCTTGTGCTGCCTCCTGTTTCCTTCAAGGATCTGGCTGGTTAGGTCAGTACCACCACGGATAATCCCCTTTGCTGGACTCCCAGTCCCAAGGTCCTTAAAACCTTTTCTCCCATTCACTGCAACAGAACCACCGGAGTACCATTCCTTCAAAGCCCACTCATGAGATGAACTGATTATACGCAGCATATGCGTCAAGCGGAGATCTTGGATGTAGTCTCAGACTCTAACAGTCAGATGCTTACCTTAAGCTTGAGATCTCCGCGGGAGGAAGGTCTATGCTAGGGGAGCCCTGGAAGACCCTAGGTATGAGGAGCTCAGCACCACCAGGAACGCCCTCTACTGGCGGAGAAAATGAGCCAGCTGGTGAGTGAGGACTGCGCCTTTGAGGTGCGTTTTGCTCAGCTTCACAAAGCGTTCCTTAAAGGATTGGACTCCAGCTCCTCGGGCAGAAGCCCAGCCTTTAGTGGCCTTAGTAGCTTTCTCCTTCAGCGGTCTCTGTTCCCCCACTGCCTCAGCATCACATGCTCAGGATCACTTCCTAAACGCTGCTTGCGCCCCAAGCATGATCTCATGCTCTGCTGCTGGGAAGGAGGCCCACTGAAGCTGGATTTGAATTCGTCCTAGCTCCTTCCTACAGCAACCCTCACCAACCTGTCACTGTCCTCAGGTCTCAGCTACCTCATCCACTCTAGCCAGAGGAGTGAGCTGGTCTGAACCTAGAAGATGGAACCTGTTTCTCACCTTGCCCTTACCTTTTCCTAGTGACACACACACAGAGAAGGGCTCCTTCACTAGGCCAGCCTCCTCGTGTATCTCTTCTTTCCTACCGTAGGACTTTGCTTTGGATAGCACCATTTTTTTTTTTTTTTTAACTTCACTTCACTTCACTTTACTTTGAGCTACTGGCTCTTCCCACCAGTACACAGGCCTGTGTTCCCTAGGATGGAGTTCTTTCCTCCCTTCAGCAATGCTTAGGCCACAAGCCTTCCAAGTAAGGTCAAGACCTCCCAAGCTTCCCCACCCCCAGCTTGCCTCTGTCTCCCAGATTCCTAACCCTTGGTGGGCACCAGTGATTCCCAGCTTCCACCTCACAGACCCTCTCCTTTGGCCCTTTTTGCCTGCCATATCTGTAAGATTTGAAGTCCTGCTCCTTATTTAAACTCTCTTCATTCTTAGGTTTCACAAAAGTGGGTTTGTTTTCAGTTCCTTTTCTTCTTAGCTTCCCACATTCTCCTTTCCTCTTCATGCCCAAGTACCAGCATTCCTGAGGTCTCTGGTCTCCTGCTCTCCCCATATCTCCTGCCTTCCTCATCTTCACTGGCTAGTAGCCTTGTGAACCTCTCTACCTGCTACACACACACACACACACACACACACACACACACACACACACACACACAGAGTGATGCTGCTCCTGGTTGACACTGCTTCACACACTCCCTCCAATGCCAAACCAATTCCCTTCTAGTTGGGAATGAGGTCTTTAGTGCAATGCCATTGTTCTGAGATGTTGCATCTTGAGAAGTGCACTGTCACTGTGCTGTGCTGTTTTTTTTTGTTTTTGTTTCTTTTTCTTATTGAGATGAGACTGGTTTGTTTCTGCAGCCAGACCTGCACTCTGTCCCTTCAGAGCCCTGAAAAAGGCAAGGGCTCCCTTCTCAGAGTGTGGCTGCTGGGCCAGGCTGGGCTCCTCATGCACTGTTTTAGTTCATCCTCTGTTGGTCATGCGGGTAAGAGCTCTTTTCCTTGTATTTTGACAATGAGTAAACTGTGGCCAGAGGGGTTAAAGGCTTGACCCAGTGGGCTTCTGGCCCCCATGACCTTCTTTTTCATCTGCACCCTTTCTGCCTGCCCCTTTCCTCATCTCCATTCTTCTTCTAAATTATATTCCAATATCTTGGTTCCCAGGTTCACAGATGCATCACAGGTTAATGGGTGGTTTAAAAGCAGGCATCTGCTGGTCTTTGTCCTCTCTGACCCGGCCTGCCTTACTGTAGCCTATCTCAACACCTTCCTTAGCTCTGTACTGGGAGTAAGGCTGGCTTCAGTCCTGGCAGTCCTGGTGTGCACCATCTGCCCTCCTTCACCTCCCCATCTGCCCCTGCTGTTCCTATTGGCCCCTAGAGACACTCCCTCCCCACAGGTTTTCACTGTTCCATGAACACATCTGTGCTCTTGTGCTTCTGAAGTTTTCCCAATCTCTTCTTTCTACAGAAAATCCTCTGCCCCACATGCTTAGATCTCTTTCAGCCTCTCAGAGCCCAGCCTCCATGCTGGCTCTTGGGTCTTCCTTTGTGCTGCTTGAATTCCACTGAGTCGCCATCATCTGTGAACATGGCAGCCATTCATGTATGCAAATATTGTTAACACGCCATTGTGAGCTCCTTGTAAGGGGTAACTCCTCTTCTTTTTCTGATGCTCCAGACAGATGTGTCCAACCAGATCCTCGTGTCGTTGCTGCAGACAAATGGAATTGCTCAGGGAGTAGCTCTAACTACTTCTCATGGGAGACGTCCTGAGCTCCTTCCTAAGAAATCTCCCAAGGGTCTCCATTCTTCAGCAGAACATTCAGCATCCACCCCTCCAAGGTGGCCCTCACCAAGGCACAAATTATTCCTTTTGATTTTGATTGAACCTCTACTTACCAGGAGCATTGCTTGTTTTTTGAAGGCAGACACTTTTCTTTCTGGGTACACACTTTTATTCCCCACAGGACCTGACTCAGAGCTACCACCACAAGGCACTCACCCAGCAAGTGTAGAAATGAATTGAGAAATAAAAATGCTTCCATTTCCAGAATCAGGAAGAAGGAAACAAAGTAAATTTAGAGATAAAGCCTCTCAGTTTTCCCCACTTTTCCCAGAGTGGCTTCTTCCTTCCCTTTGTCCTTAAGGACTGAGACATGAAAAGAAAGTTGTGTTGTATGGTGCAGTTCCAGGCTCATCTTAAAATAAGCAGGGCAAAGCATCCATCTCCCTGGCCTCCCTTTCTTCTTTAGTGTTATCTTTGTGTTCACCTCACATGCATGCATGGTCACATCCTATCCCTCTCTTTGCTCTCCTTGTTTACTCATGAAAACTCCTTCCAGAGCAGGTGAGGTTTGGCAAGAGTCTGAAAAGATCAAGTGTTGTGCTTCCCTAAAAGTAGGATTTATGTCTGACAAGGGATAGAGCATTGTCTTTTTTTTTGGTGCCTCATGGCATGGCCCAGTTTTTATACTATTAGTATATTGATGATACCAAAGATGAGTTTCAATATAAAAGGTCCTTGTAACCTTAGTCTAGATGAATGCCTTAGAGAATGCATTCTTAGCCAGATGCAATGCATGCCTGGAATCCAAGGCATGCTGGAGACTAAGTCAGGCTGGCACAAGGCTGGAAGTTCAAAAATGAATAAGAGAAGAAAAGAAAATGAATGCCTTTTCTTTTAAAATGTTAGGAGAATGTTAGAGGAATACTCTGTTTTCCTCTTGAGAACTGACAATTTAAATTTATTTATTAAAGGCTCTCAGAAGTATTCCAAGAAAAAATTATGATGACTTAATTCAGTTTTTTTATTTCATTCCCACAGACCTTTCCATTCTTCTTTGCCTCCATAGCACAACTTCACAACTTTTCATATGCTGGGGAATATGTGGGCCTCAGGCTGACAAATAGGGCAACAGGTTTATGTGGCTCAGCAAAGGAAGGAGCCTCAGTTGGGACTAGGGGACAGTGTTTGTGGGAAGCATGGCAGTGGCAGAGGTAGAGGTGGCAGGGCCACGGTTTCTTGGTATGCAGCTGTTCACTGGAGTACATGTATGAAACCTGAGGGAGTAGCCTTCTCCAGGCTAGGCTTGCTGGCATGTCCCATGCTGTGTGCAGAAGGAAGAACAACTCCTCTGAATAACAACTTCTGGGCTGTTGCTGTTTTTTTTTTTTTTCCTGCTTTCCATGTCTTTCCCTTGTCCTCTGCTCTCTCCTTCATGTATAGCCTTCTGCATGAGGCAGAGGACCTGGAACCTTATAGCTGAAGTTGACACACTGAAGGAAAGTAGAATCCTGGGGACAACAGTTCAGTGCTATTTGGTGGGAATAGAAGAGAAGCCTATGCTTCTGGCATTTTGTGCAGAAAAGCTGTTGGAGCAGCATCAATTAACTGATGGTGTTTTGATAATATTTCCTCCTTGGGCTCAAGGAAAAGCTTGGATGTGATACCAGGAACAGCTTGAGTTCTTGGCCACTTGGGGCTGTCTGTTCCTGTGCATGCAGTGTGTCTACTGTGGGTCTCAGGAGCACAGGCAGCCCATGTTCCTCAGGCACAGGCATGCAACTCATGTCATCCTGGCTTTCTTTGTGCACTCTGTTCTTTTTCCTCCCAGCCCTGCCTTTGTGGGCTACCTGGTATGGGCAGTGTACACTAAGTGCCCCCTCAATCAGGAGCACTTTGCTGACTCCCACCAGCAGCTATAGCACATGGCCATCATGGAAGGGACCAGGTTTCTTTTTTTCTCCCATGGGACTGTAGTGCTGGCAAAGCAGGATCTCACTGTTGAGGTGGAATAAATCACCAAGAATCCAGCTGAGTTGCAATTAGGGAGACAGATTTCCTGTTCTTTCCGGTATCTCATAGTTAATCTCAAGGCCCTCAACAGTGTGCATGGTGAGTGAGGCCAAAGAAAATGCAATGAAACGACTGTGGGAATCTCAGCCACCTTTGCACGAAGCATCCCCAGCAGGAAGTACAGGCCTCCTTCACAGGAAGTGCCAGCCTCCTTGCCCACTTCATTACTCCTGTCTGGTAGATGCCCTGTAATTCATCTTAACCACTGACATTCCAGCATGGCAGGGTACAGTGCCAAGTAAAATCTTACCTGTTGCACTCACTTTGGCATTTCTCCACAGTGGCCCCTGATAGCAGCTGTATTTGCTTCCCAGAGACAGAAGAAGGGAGGTAGTGGGTGGGAAAGACATCACTGCCAAGAGCATGAGAGAAGCTGGATTCCAGAGGAATGAGTGTGGTGGAAAATCCATTCCGGAGCCTGACAGACTTAGGTTCAAACCTTAAATCCAATATTTACTGGTTTTAGCAGGTTATACCTCAGACTTCCCATTTCTTCATCTGACATACTGGATCATGGTATTCAAACTCATTTAACAAATAACTTGACTCTACTTAAATCTTCACCAAGGTGCATTCAAGGTAAGTAAATCAGTAAACAAAACAGCCTCTTCTCTTAAGATATGTGTTGCTAATAGAGGAAGATTAAACATTAAAAAAATACACAGTCAGTTCTCTGTATCCTTGGATTTCGTATCACATACTTCATCTTTGCTATTTTTTCCTAGACAATGCACTGTAATAACTATTTATAAAATACTAGCATTATATTAGGCATTGCAAGTCATCTAGAGATAATTTAAAATATGTGGGAGGGTGTGCACAAGCTATGTGCAAATACTATGCCACTCCATCGAAGGGGCTTGAACATACATGGATTCTAGTATCTTTTGGGGGACTTGGAGCCAATTCACTTCAGATTTTGTGAGAAAACTTTATGATGAGTAGTAACAATATAAAGAATTATAAAGGAGAGTAAGTGGGTAAAGAATGGCTGTTATGTGGTGGCTAATTTGATCCTTGTAGGACAGGAAAGGGAGGCATCATTCATAGGTGCCATTTGAACAGATGCTGGTAGAAAATCATGTGATGTACAGATATCTGGGCCCAAGCAAGAGTAAGTTCAAAGGTGTTGGGAGAGAGAGTTCCTTGTAAGTTAAAAACATGATGATGTGACAGATTGAATATTTATGTCCTCTCAAAATTGATGTTGAAATCTGAACTTTGAAGGTGGTTATATTAGGAGGACTTTGGGAGATGATTAGGAATGAGTTAGTGTCCTTAAAAAAAGGCCTCATCAAGGACCCTGGCCTCTTTTCTCCTTAGGGTTACTTTGCAAGCTGGTTATCTATGCACCAGGAAAGGGAGTCCTCATGGGACAGAGAATCAATCCTCTTACACCCTGATCAGGTACTTCCCAGCCTATAGATCTATGAGGACTACATTTCTGCCTTTATAAACTACATAGTATATGAAATTCTGATATAGAAAGTCAAATACTTTACAACACTAAGTGTATCTGGATTAGGGGAGATGAAGGAAAAATACAGGAGAAAAGGGAAAGGATATGTGTGTGTGTGTGTGCGCACACACTTGTGCGTGTGTGTATGTGTGAAAGTGGATCACACAGGCTTTAGAGAGTTACTTGATGTGAGGTAGAAAGCCTTTGGAGGCTTTGATTAGAGAAGGGCTTGGCTTGAATACACATTAGAAGGATCTTTCTGGCTACTGGGTGGAAATTTAAGATCACATCAAAAAAATAGGAAGAGACAGAGGAGGATGATGGATTCCTAGAGAGAGAAGGTAGTGGTTTGGGATCAGGGCAGCTGCATAGTTGTAAGATACAGTTAGGCTATGTTACACTCTGCAGGTACAATAGAGTATTGCTGATAGATGGACATGGGGTGGGAATAGTGAGGCTCACATCATGCCTTGAGTGCCTTATCTTCAGCATCTGGTGAAATAGAGTTTCCAGAGAGCAAAATGAAGAAGACAGTGGGCGGAGGGATCCTGGTAAGAGCTGAGATCAAGAATTTGGCTTGGATCATGTTGCACTGCTGCTTCTACTAGACATACAGGAGGAGACGATGAGCAGGAAGCTGAGTGGTAGAGGACAGGACTAGGCATAGGCTGGAGCTGGGAGGTAAAGTTTGGAACTACCAGTCTGCAGTTAAGTCTTAAAATCATGGGACTAAATGAGATCATTAAAGAAAGAGTGAAGATATAGAAGGTGAAGAGTAAGTACACCACTGTTCTGGAGCCAGAAGAAGGGAAAAGAAGCAGTGAAGTTTTCTGTAAAGTATGCCTAAGGTGTTTCCTGTAATCAGAATTGGTACTCAGTGGAAAGTTGTCCTCCACCAGCATCATGGTCACCATTATTTTTATGGCTACAGAACTAGAAAGTAACATTTCAAGTAAGGATAGCAGGAGTGCATGCTGAATGGACATTTTTCTTTTTTTCTCTTCTTTCTTCTTTAGTTCCCTTTATTCATACTCTCAAAATTCCATGGCCTTAATAAAAAAAAAGAGTAAAAGAAAGAAAACACTTTTGGCTGTACAAAAATAGCCAATTCTTGATGCTGGGAAGTCTGTAGAATTTTTAAACCCTGTGTGGGCTCTTAATGAAAGAGGTCAGCTGTGCATGGATTCCACCTCCTACTACTTCATGATGTGACTTCACATGTCACTTAATACCCTTCATATAAGGACAGTGAGTATTACCATTCAGGTCATGATGCTATTCATGTGACATCTCTGCTATTCATTTTTCTAGCTTCCAAGGTATATGGATCTTAAGTTTAGTTGTCAATGTAGAGTAGTAAATGCTTTATTTTCCATTTTGAGTCCATCCTAGAAATTTTAGTCATTTTTGTTACCATAGTGTGGTCATAGAAATTGCCATTAAAGGGTGACAGTCCCAGGCCCCATATTCCACCCT
Organism: Capromys pilorides; assembly: GCA_004027915.1. Taxonomy (NCBI): domain Eukaryota; kingdom Metazoa; phylum Chordata; class Mammalia; order Rodentia; family Capromyidae; genus Capromys; species Capromys pilorides. Next base: position 17,980 of record PVKN010004440.1, read on the forward strand.
CCCTGCCAGCACTGAGACCTGTGATCTCATTGAACCATCAGAAGGTCTATTTCTTGAACCATATTAGTTTATTTTCCTATCTAATTTTCTTCACTGGATTGTATTTTAAGAGTCATGCCCTTGGCTTTTGTTAAGCATCATAGAAATATCACACAAAGTTCATTGCTATGATTGCAGAAGAGCTGCTGCTACAGGCATGATCCCTACTTCTTCCACAGGTGTGTCTGTCTGGTGGAGCCTCCAAAGTATTCATAAAATTCTCATTATTGACACAGAGAGATTGGTACAGAGGTTTCTTTCTTGAAGGTTGTTTGAGAGGCTTCACTAACGAGATGTTGTGGATCCTTAGAACAGGAAGAAACCACAATATTTTCCATTCCATTTCGCTGACTTCAGGGTCCCACTGGAGTACTGTCCATTGGGGTTGGTATCCCTTGTGCCTAGCAGAAGAGGCTCTGGGTACTTTGCACTGTCAGCACCAGCAGCTGGGCAGTGATAAAACACAGAAAGGGGTGGCTGTGAGGAAGAGAGAACCTTCAGAGGTCTCACATCACACTGTGTCTTGAGGACATAATCCTTCCTGTATCTCATATTAACTCTTGGTATCCACAATGGCAAGAGTGTTTACTTCAAATATGCCACTCTGTATCTGTTTGTAAAATAATACACAAAATAAAAATGTTAAAATTTAATTTAGTATTGAGTATATTTTTGTTATTTTAATGTCTCATGACAGTAATGGGATATAATGCCACTTGGTATGGGAGCTTGCTATCCAGGAGGAATAGCATGCTTAGCATACCCCTTTATCCCTCACCTATGGAAAGATCCTTTCTTTAGCTTCCAACTGTATGTGCTTCACTCATTCCTAAATTCAATCTCAGCAGCTCTAACAAAATCATGTTGGAAGACCTTGCTCCTCCCCTTCATTGAGCATATCGACCTCACAGGTACGTGGAGACTGTATACGGTCCTATTGATACAAGCTGATTATTTAGAGGCTAAGGGTTTCCTTTTAGAGTGAAAATTCAAATAAGTTGTGCTAAAACTTTCAAAGTGGGGAGGAAGATGGCAGACCAATGGGCTAATACAATTGCCTGAAAATCCAAATCTTGCCTTATTCTTAATATTACTTGTTATCATACCTCAAAAATTATAATAAAACAAAATTAGCTTGCTAATGTCACTGTTCTCTCACAAGGTATAACTAAAAATACAAAAGCAGGGTATTCTGGTTTTCATGAGTTTTCAGAATTTAGAGATGATTATAATTAAAGCTAGAGAGATTTATAACAAACTGTTACACTCCATAAATAAAAGGATCTACACTATTCTACCTACCTAAGATGAGAAAGCCTGATGTCTCTTGAGGGCCATTAGGTAGAATCTCTGGAGAGTATCTCTGACTGCCGATTCCCAACTATGATCCCTTTCAGCCTGAAGAAACCAGAGTGGTCATCGCCCATATTTCCCTCACAGCAGTTCAGGATACTTTTTCAGAGCGGGGAAAGTTGCGAGCATCCAAGTTAGATAGAAATATTATAGGCAGTCAGACAGGGCTAAGCTCTCAAAGGAGATAACACAAAAGGCAAGATATCTAGCAGCTATGGGAGGGACTGATATTCATGTTGTGGACCAGACCTAAGCATCAAAGGTCAAACAAATGCTAATCTCCTTAAATATTAACATCCGAGATTGATCATCACCCAAAAGGAGCCAGAAGCAATATGATGGCTTTATTGTATTTCTGGTAAGTATTAAAGGTAAGTCTAGTTACTGGATTTATACTTCATATTCACCACTCAATAGAAGAGTACACTGATGGAAAAAGTCTAATAAATAATAACACCAAGATAAGGGAAGAAAAGAGGGACTTTTTCTTCTCCAAGGAAAGGACTTTAAAGATGTAGATGTTAATAGAATGTTTCCACTGCCAGATCTGCCATCCTGCCAGAATAGCAATGTTGCTTATCTTAATGATTAGGATACACTGGGAAATCTGTGGAGGAGAGGCAGCCCAGGAGTTAGTTAATATTTCCAATGGAAGCATCAGATTAGAGCTCTATGAAGCTCTATTAGAGCTTTACATCTCTGCCTGGATGGCACACGGCAAGAAATTGAGATAAAAATACATCATTACTTAAAAGGAACACAATCTGTTCTGCTCAGGCATGTGTTCACCTCCTTCACCTGTTGCTTTTAAGAAACTCTTCTAACCATACCATTACACGTCACAATTATTCTTTATATGCATGTCTAACATTCTTCTATTAGCTTTAATCTTTCTAGGAATGACATCTATATCTCAGGACAAGGACCAGAATCTGGCTTCTGATACAACTACATCGCTCGTGACAAGATTCCCTTTCCGTGATGATATTCTAACATCTGCTGGAGGCGTTAAAGAAAAGAACAAAAGGAAAGCTTGAACTCATGATAGCCTTCACACCTGCAGCTGCTACAGCCAGAGTAGTGTTGGGCTAAGGTGTACAAAACTGTTTATTTTGTACAGCAATGGCACATAACATTACAACACTATGGGGAGCAGGGAACCCAAAGGGAACTTCTACAGGGCAGTAAGGAAATCCTCTTCAGGACGCCCTGCAGGCTCTTGCCTGGGAGACAGGAGTTATGTGAAGAGGGGATGTGCAATCTGGATTGAATGACTCTGGAAACCAGTACTCTCAGGGCTTCATCTGCAGCTCCACCTTACTTGGAGGCAGTGTTACCTGTAAGAAGTGGGCCACGTGGAGGTCACAGCTCATGGTGAGTGTGCTTTTGAAGAACATGGGGGCTGGGCCCCTTTCTTTTCTTCTCTGTGTATTTCATGGCCACTGTGAGGGAAACAGCTCTTCTGCTGCCAGCTTCTCACCCAAGCCCAAGGTGGTGGAGCCAATGAACCATGCATGGATGGGGCCTCCAACTGTTGGCTAAAGCAAATCTTTCTTCTCTTTAAACTGATGATTGCTGAGGTTGTTACAGCACTAAAAAGCTGAGCAGCATAGAGAACACACAGGGAGTTTTCAAACCTGATCTTCATGGGGCCTGCGAAGCAGCCCTTGTGGAAGGCCTGGAGACTGGGGCCTATGGGTGGTGGAAGAGCCTGAAGCACTGGGGTGGACAGAATCTGTGGAGGTCCCACTGCAGACAGACTCAGCAGGGTACCACACCCCTGCCTGTAATCATACTCTCCGTCTTCAGGAAGGTGCTTTGTGTAAGGAACCCAAAGTGCCATTCAGTAACTGTTCAAGAACAGACAGACTTGGAGTGCATCCTAAAGTGCCCTGGTTGTGGAGAGGGGGAAACAAGAGTGTAAAACCAGAGCTTTAGTCTTTAGAGTTTCTCTGGGGCCATTTCCAAAGCAGCTGACATTGTCTTTCCTTTATCCAAAGAACAAGAGCTTTGACCCTGCCCATCCCAGGAATCTTGAAATATTCAGAAGCCCTAATGTTTGGGTGAGGAGAGAGCAGAGTCTGCTTTGGATGAGTTCAATTATTCAGGAAGACAGTGTGTGATTGTCCAGGCAGGCTGGCATCTGAGGCTGGCCCTGCTGTGGGGTCCATGGAGGCCCATTCACCGCCTCAGGCACTCGTGGGGCCAGCTCTGGCATTTGCTCACTCAATGGGTGACACAGAAGTTTCTTCCCAGTATGTCTGACTGCTGAGGTGCTTTTCCCCAACCCTGACAAAACTCATGATTAAAATGTGACAGCAGTCTCTTTCTTCTAACAGAATCCATGTCTTATTTAGCCAGGAGGTTGGTTTGAGGCAGATGTCTTTTGTAAATACTCCTTTCAGCTGCTACCAGGCTCTGGCACCATGGGTTCTGTGAACTGAAGGTGATGTTTGTTTCCACACAGCTTGTCTTTATCTGTACATGAGAATGAACACGTGCACAGGCATTGTGCTAGGATCTTGTGGTGGGAGGAAGGCAGAGGCTGGGAGGCACAGTTTGCTACTTCTAGAGTCCAGTGGGGTAAGCTGTTGCACAGCTGTTACACACTGGCTGCTCATCGGCAGCACAGAACAATGCAGAGAGGGACTCTCCACCTAGCACACATGTCAGGGGGAATCATGGAGAATCCTGCTGCATTTCCCATGGTTCCTGAGGGAAAATGTTCTGCAAAGACCAGCATGAGTAGGAGCTTGGTTACTGTGGACAATGTTTGTGTTGGCTCTTTTTCCTCTCAGTAAGTATTCATCCTACTCTGTGCCAGGCTAGAAGGAGAGACAGAAATGACTTCAAAGGGACCATAGCTGCCTGGTGGAAACAGCTGTATTAATTGTTTTAAAAGAGCACAAAAGTGCAAGGAAACAGCTACTTTGTTTCTTTATTCACTTTTTTAAAAAAAGAAGTAAGTCTTCTTCATACATCTGTGAAATCTCAGGTACCTGGGGTAGTGGGGAGGCTGAAGCAGGAGCATCACAAGTTGAAGGCCAGCCTAGTAAACTTAGCAAGCCTGTCTCAAAACATTAACAGGGCTGGAGATGTAGCTTAATGGTGTGACCCAGAACTCAATCTCCAATTTGAAAAAAAAAATGATAAGAAAGAAAAAAGAAAAAAAAGCACGTAAATAGAAACAGGGTCCTAGTATGTTGCCCAGGCTGGTTCAAATGACCCTCTTGCCTCAGCCTCCAGAGCAGATGTGCACACCTCACCTGGCCCCTTAATTAACTCATCACCAATAACAACTAGAAAGGGTGACAGCATGATAAGTGCTGTGTCTACCAAACTCAATCCGTTGACCACTTGGCCAGGCCACGCTGCTTGCCATTGCAGAGGCCATAGCAGCCCAGGAAAGGGTGAATGGGGTTTCTAACATCGGCTTGGAATTTCCAGGATGGCAATGTTTTCTGTTTACTCTGTCAGTGGCTACCTCCTCCCAGGGGAATTGCTACCTCTCTAGAAGTATGAAGATGACAGATCTTCATCCCTTTGCTGTGTCATAGCGTCACACAGAGAGCATCTCACCATCTGGAGGGATATCTTCTGTGCTCGGCCTTCCAGACACTCCTGTGAGGAGAGAGCTGCAGCTGTGCTCCACAGTAACTTGGCCTCATTCAGTCACGGGGAGAGGGCAAGAGAAGGTCAAATTCCTGAGAAGTTACACATTGCAGAGTTGTTTAGTGTTGGTTTCAGCTCTCCTTCCTAGTAAGTTTCTAAAGAAAGGAAATGAGAAAAGGTGGGGAGCCCTTCTGATTAGACTGAGCAGATAGCCACACCTGCCCTAGTTGCTCTTGACATTTGCCTGGTGTCAAGGCACAGCCACCTTTTTGGGAGAAGACTGCCTCATCAGAAGTGGAGCCACGCTAAGTGATGGAGACTTCAGTGAAACCTCTCTGTGGGTCGCGGAACACAGCATCCCCAGGTGCAGGCAGGACTGACAGGGTCCTTGCGGTGGTACAGAGTCACATGCCCAATACACATGGAAATATATTCAACTCCAGTAACCATCAGGTAAATGCAAGGTGTGAATCTGTCATTTGTTTGTTCATCCAGTTGGTAGAAAATTTAAAGAAGAAAAGCTACTATTGCTGCTTGAAATGTGGAGAAAAGAGAGCATTCATTGCTGCTGGGGATAATATAAATTGGGGCAACTTTCTGGAGGGTAATTTGACAATTTGTGTGTGAACAGTCTTACAGTGTTGCTGTACTTTGAGCCAGTAATTTTAGTTTTAGAACTTTATCATAAGGGAATAATCAAATTTATGTATAAGATTTATGTTTAAGAATATTCGACTCAGCCATTAGTGTAATAGAAAAAATATTAGAAGCTACCTAAAGTTCTACAATAGGAGGGTAGATGAATAATTGATGACACAACTAAAGAATGGAAAACAGTTCATTTATTAAAAATGACTTCCCAAGGAATACTTAATGATGGGAGGCATAATGGAAAAGCAGGTTAGAAAATTCTAGATGGAGTATTTCAATTTTGTTAAATATCTGATAGCATAAGTACAAGAAAAAGTTATTAAGAACAGCAGGAGTATGATTCCAGGAAAATTTTTCTTATTTGGTGTTTACATTAGCGAATCAGGCCTCCTTTCTGGGCTTGTGTGCTGCTCTACAAAACAGAACCTGTCAGAGGTATAGTACATGGTGTTGGATAGGATAGCCACAATATTTTTAAAGGATCCTGCACAATTTTAATGTATAATAAGTTGTTCATAAAATCATCTTGGTTGCCAGTAAGACACATCTAGCCCAGATATTGATCCATAACCAGCATTACTATTTCCCCCTCCTGTCTTATTCCAGTTTGTGTAGCTATAACAAGATATTGCAGGATGAGTATTTTATAGATGAAAGAGTTCTATATTACTCACTGTTTTGGAGGTTCGAAATCCCAGGTTGAGTGGCTCCACCTGGTTGACCTCTGTGAGAGCCTTCTCATTGCACTTGAGGATTGATGGAACCACAGGAGTGCCTGGCACAAGCCCAGCAGAGGCCACAGGACAAGAAAAGAAGAAAGGGGGCTGGAGGCCAGACCCTCTCCTTTATAACCACAGCACCCAAAGATGATGCACTGTGACCTTATCACCTTGCACTAACCTCTCTCCTAAAGACTCCAGTGTCCCAGTGCCATCACGTTTGGGAACAGACTTCCAAACTACATACACTGGTTGGGGACAAATAACATCCAGACTATGCAGATTACACCCCACTTCTTATCAGGACAACAAAAGGATTAATTAAAAACAAATCCAGGTCTCCTTTAGTGAAGTTCTAATATTAACTTTCTGTTTTTCCTTACAAAACATCAATTAACTCATAGCTTTGTTGTATTGAGAGCAGTGATCCCCAGTCTTGCCCAGCTCACAGTTCTTCTTAATCAAATTCCAGGTTCTGTTGATCGTTAGGCGCTCATCACTCTGCGTATCTCAAATTATTCTGTATTGGAAATGATGTAAGCAACGTATTTATTGATCATGGTGCTTTCAGCGCCACAGCTGTAGTGATTCACAGCTCCATTTCAGGAAATGGTTCATCCACCAGTACCAAAGGGCAGCTTTCCCTTGGTGCTCTCTGTGACGTGCATTGCTGCTCTCTTCCATGCAATGAAGTTTCTAGCGCTTTTCTTTTTTTCTAAAGTCTCTGTTTTCCCTGTTCTGCGGCCCACATATTTTTCATGAGCCTGACATTTACGTTCTGAATGTTTTGATGGGAAAAATAACTTACAGAAGGGGTCAGAGTTGAAAAGGATAGCCCCACAGCAAAATAAAAACCAGGCAAAATACACGCTGTTTGAGACACTCTTAATACCCCTTCTGGCTGGTATAGGCTAGAGATTTATTAGTTAACTAATTCAGACCTATTAACTATGAAGACTCAGTTAATGGGCTCATTTTAGAGCTCTCAAAGGGTGCCCAGAACAGCTGGGAAGACTCAGAGAACTGGCACTTTGCCTCATGCATATATGAGTGCATCATCTTTTCAAAGCGACGCATTCCCAGCCCATTGAACTCACATAGAGAGAAATATTTCTACCTGCCAAAGAGATTAGAAAAATATGGATGCTACAGAGGAAGATGATGACAGTCAGCGGTATTTTCTTATCTATCAATATATGAATATGAATTCCTGATTTTACAAGACATGCTGTTTTCTACAAGCCTCATTCCACTAATGAAATGAAACAGCTAATGGCTGAATGACTTGCCCAAGTCTCTGCCACTCGCTGTGTGAAGATGAGAGAGCTCCAGCTCTGCAGGCTGTTTCACCCATTTACTCACAGAAAGAGGACAAGAGGAGGCAAAGAGGACTGTGAGTATCATAGCCCCAGTTGTCGAATGCTTCCTTTAGACCTGTGTGAATCATACTCACATGGGAATATGCAAACTGCAGGCTTCTACACACGAAGGTTTGTGGACATGTGTGGGTGGCTGATGGGGACACTTTCTACTCCAGGCTACCATAGTCAGAAGAGCTGGAGGTCCAATCATGACGACTGGCTTTTCACCTCTACTTTCAAGCATTCTCCTCTCCCTGATAGATGAGGTACATTTCTGACTTTATTTCTCCTTTGTTTTGAGACAAGATCTTTTTTTCCTTAAGACAGGGTCTCACTATACAGTTCAGACTAGTCTTGAGCTCACTTTTGTAGCCCAGAATGGTCTGGAACTCACACTGATCCTCCTGCCTCAGCTTCCCAAGTGCTGGGATTACAGGTGTGTATCACCACACCCCACTATTTCTCTTTTGTGAAATACATTCCCAACCCTGTATCTCAGGGCTGTTGATGAGAGGATTCATGGGCTTCCAAAGCCTTATAGATCAGTAGCACCTACAAGTGGCTTTACTATGCTGGCATGATATGTTTTTGATGTTCTTAATTCACTGGAGGGAAAAAGAAATCCAGATTCTGCTCAAAGCGTCTGCTTAGGAAGTTTTCACTTGTAATAGGATTACAGAAGTTGTATTTTATAAATGATACTTATTTTGTTCTGTTTTTGATTTATTCTCAACACAAGAAATTCAGGAAATATTTCAAATATAAAAATGTTTACATATATTCCTGCCATCTAGAAGTAACTGCTCTTACTATCTTTTATGATGTTTCTCTCTTAGCTAGACAACTAGGATCTTGTAATACATGCACAACTTTATGTTGGCCATTTCCTTTTTTTTTTTTTTTTTAAATTTTATTTATTTTTATTTATTTGTTTGCTTGTTGTGTTTGTTTGTTTCTTTATTTATTCATTTTTTGTGGCTGGCTCAGCCTGCCCTGGTGGTGGCGCTGGTGCAGCATGTGGTGCCGGGGATCAAACTGCAGTCCCCGCAGTTGCCTGAGCCCTCCTAAGCAGGCGCTTTAGACCACTGAACCATCTCGCCGGCCCTGGCCATTTCCTTTTAAGTCCCTCAGATGTCTCTTTAACTACCCTCTGAGAAACTGAGAAGTTTTCTTTGGTTGGATTGATGACTTTCCAGAAAATAGTTCTTGCTCACCACTATCCAAAACCAAGATAATGATTTTGTGTGTCCGTGTACGTACATACATATGTATGTCTGTATGTATGTATGCATGCGTGTGTGTGTGTGTGTGTGTGTGTGTGTGTGTGTGTGTGTGTGTGTCTGTCTGTCTGTCTGTCTGTCTGTGTTGTGGGGAATTGAGTCCCTGGTATTATGCATGCTGAGCACATACTGTATTGCTGTGCTTCACCCCCAACCCAGGATATGAAACTTCACCTCCTTTAAATGACTTCAAATCTGTCATTTTCCTGAACCTTGGGAAATTCATATAAAATTCAATGAAAGTTTAAGCATTCTTTATTCTATGAAAGAGTTAACGTCACTGGCCTAATATTGTGTACGGATAATACTGTCTCACCCTCTTCCAGGCAACCAAGGTTGCTTGAGCATTTTTAGTCTGTTGGTGGCAATGGAACATGCAACACTTATTTTCTGAACTATCTTCTGATTTCCTTATCTTATACACTCCTTTCCTTTAGTATGTTTTCTTCTCTCCTGTAAAATAAGCTAACATTACTTCCTCAGGTCCTTCCTTCTGTCCAAAGTAACATTACTTGGGCACTACTTGCTGATCAAGAGGTTGGAGTAACCTAAACCCAGGGAAGTCTACTTCAGGTAGTGGAGAAATCATTGCTGCGTGGAACTGTGAGGAGGAAAATAGGATGTGTGTATGGAAGTGGCCCTGGGGAGATACATGCCACTGAAGATGCAGCTGGCTTTCTTCTATGATATTAAAGGAACCATCTAACCAACAAGAAAATAATTTTCCTCATAAGATAATTCTTCAACTTTAATTTAATAGACCTTTAACACCTTCCCTTTCCATCTTATGACTTAAGCTTTCCCTGTCTGTAATACTTTACAAACTATTCTCATTTTGACTGGTAGTGAAGAATGCCTTAGTTTCTCTCTGATGACAAGAATTTCTTTTGACTGTGGGGCAAAAGGGTGAATCAGGATTCTGATGGTGGAAAAATGTAGAAATTTGAAAATTCAGCCACAAGGATGAGTTCTGATGGAGGGGCACTGTTTACATCTTGCTCCTCTTTTACTCTTTTCCAGTTGTACCAGGCTGGATCTATGCTCTATGTGTGGTGCAGTACTGGAGTAAGGAAGGGAGGTGGAAATGAGTTTGTGCAAAAAACTTTGAAAAATACGGAAGCAGCTGCATTGGTAAGAAGAGTGGACAGAATATGAAAAGAGCTTTTAAAATATCATTTTGTGATCTATAATTACTCCTCAAAGATTATAAGTAAAACACGAGCTAGTTTAAAATTACTTTTTGATGACTCGATTCTGCAGTGAAAATTAAGCTGTTTACTTAACTTTACATCATAATATCACGTTATCAACAATTATTTTAAATATATGCATTTTAATGGCTCTACCATGAGCCACAGTTTATTTAACCAGTTTTATACTTTTGGGCAGTTAATTTTCTGTTATTATGCTGTTTAGAAATTTCACTGGAATAATTTTGATCTATAAGTCTATGTATGGTATTTTGTCAGTTAGGTAATTGACAATAACAACTTCAGCTGCCTGTAATCTCAGAGGTTGAGCATATTAAAGGCTTATTTATTTATTATTCAATTAACTGCCTAATATTGGGAGCAAGGAATTCTGCTCTTTGCAGACACCTGGGAACCAAGGTCCCCCCATATCGTGGCTCTTCCCTTCTCTGACCCTTGTGGGGCGGGAGCCCTTTCCTGTGTCCTCAGATCTGGGTTAGGACAGAAGACTCTCTGTCTCACTCCCAGTTGCCTCAGCCTCGAGATGGCAATATAGTCCTGTGGCCATAGTCCGGGGGCCATACTTGCTGCAAAGGAAGAAGGGGAGGCCTGCTAGTTGAGAGTTGGCTGAGGTGCAATCAGTTCACTCTCACATACGCAGAAGGCCATTTATGTGACTCACTGTCATACTGGATGGCTATCTTACATCCTCTTTTTGCTTCTTAAACTTGGGTCTTCCTCTATCCCCTTCCTCTTTCTTTCCTCTACAATGTTGTTGAGATCTGAAGCTTTGCCAAAATATAGACTGAATAAAAAGTGACCTACGTTTGACTCTTACTTGACTTGGAACTCAGTGTTCATGTTGCCTAGGTTTCCAAGCCTTCTCTTAGCTCTGATCCTGGCCAAGTACAGAGTAAAGTTGGGGTTGATCTGTGGGTGCCTCATGGTACCTGATTTTAAGAGTGAAGGAGCATGCCTGCCCTTGTGAAATGTTGCTAAACATTAGAACCTCAGGCTGTGCTTTTCATTTGAAAAGCATTGACATTTCAAACACAACTGGCTGCTCTACCCCTAGGTAATAGCTTTAGTAACTTCACAGCTGATCCCTGAGATTGAACATCAGGACTATTAATTGCTAATTGAGTTGACAAGATTCCTTTGAAACCTTCAGGCTGTAAAGGGCTCTTGGCTAGGTGCTAAAGACAGCAGGGCCAGCTCCCTCTGCTCACATCTGCTTCTGTCCATCTTCCCCTTCATAGAATGTGGTGGCTATAAACAAGCATTTTTCCATTTTAGCAGTGTCCATTGCTGTAGGCCACTGAATGGATGCTCTATAGGCTGTTCATGCTCTTGAGTGAGCCCCCTGCCCTCAGAAATATTGAGCACAGCCACGAAGCTTGAAGTCCAGTGTGAGCCTGCAGGCTCATCAACTATGCTTTCAGGTACACCGATCTGGTAGTACTGCTGTTGTGAGTTTTCCTGCAGGAAACCTCAGAGGAATTTAACCAGGATTGATTTAATGCTGTTCTTGAGTCCCAGAAGAAATATCGTCTGTGAAACTCATTTTTATAAGTCCCACCTACTCCAGTCTCGCTTTTCTTCACTGCACCCCCACCTCTAGTCTCTACCTCAGGAGGAAATCTGTGAATCATGTCCAAAGAAGGAGAGTTTTGGAAAGTCACTGTATTTTGTACTTGTCTCAGGCATAAATAGACCCTCAAGGAAGTAGTGGAGTATTGGCATCAGCAGTAGAATGCTTGTCTCTCCACTCCCAGTCTAACACCTTCATCACTGGGTCACATGGTCAGATCCTCCTCTGTGAGAAAAGGCCTACACCATCTTTGAAAATAGAAAACCAAACACGGAGACCATCTCAGCAGATGGAAACAGGGTCAATGCTATTGATGCTTTCTCTGGGCCTCTGCCTCACAGCTACACAGCAAAGGGCCCCGATAACATTCATCCCAGACCTACACACTTCCCACTGAGTGAGGGCTGGCACTCTGAAGTGGGTCTTGCTGTTAAGGGATGCTGGATGGCAGTGGGTGAGTGTTGCTTTCACAGGGGTGGGGTGTGAGTACTCCTTGAGCAATGTGATAAAGCAGCAGGAGAGAAACACTCATTTCATTGAAGTGAAAACTAAGGTTCAGAGTAGCTAAGTACCAAGGAAATCCTTGAGTTTTACCCTTTTCATTAACACAGTACACAGTATGTAACTTAGGGTGTGCATTATGTAATGTGTTAATGTACATTTTACACTTTATAATTATGCATATTTCATAGTGCTTAGGAAATATTGCAAAGCAGCTGTCACAGATGCTTTATAGAGAAAGAAGCAGAAGCTCTAATAGTTTGTGAAAGTTGCGCAGCATCCCTAAGTCTCCACTAAGAAGCCACTTAGCAGAGGCTTCATCTCTCTCTTTTTTTTTTCCCAGAAAAGTCTATGTTTTTATGTTCCAAAACATTCGGTCCAGTCACCTAAGTCACCGTCCCCTAAATGAGTTCGTAGAACCATGACATCACTGATGCATTCCTGGAAATTACCAAAAGTAGGCTGAGACAAGAACAGCAGCAGGGGCCTGTGAGTCTGTCCAGGTTGGCGGTTTCACCCTGTGGAACCAACCGCATTCACAAGTCCATCTGGGGACAAATAAGCAAGCAGCCAGAAGAAATGGCTCACTCCATTCTGAGCCACAGATCGCTTTCAGTGAAGCAGAACCAAAGATTTCTGCAAGTCATTTAAGTCATCAGGAATTAGAACTTCCTCTCCCAAGCACTGTCTTGTTGTAAAGTACCCCATACAAGGAAACAACCTCATACCATTATCTACAATGCTTAGCATATTTTATATTTTGGTCAGGCATTGTGTGAAACAGAATATGGCACAAATTGAGACATTTATCAATATAAGCTTTGTTAACTAAAAAAGAGACATGTGGTGTGCTTGTGCCATAAACTAGACTTTAGGAAAATGGTTGATAGGGGATCATTTTCTTTAAATGAATAGGACACTTCAAGCAATAGTTAATAGCTGATAATCCCTAATTTGTGGGCTAATGGTGAAGCGAAGCAATAAAATGTCTTTGGAGAAAGATCAAAGTAATGTTCTACAGGATTCTGGAGCAAGAGGGACCTTGGAAAGCATCTAGTTCAATGATCTCATTATCAAGCTGCAAGAACTGAGGCAGGGAAGGAGCATTAACCTCTCTGTTGCCACTGAGATGCAGTTGTTGTGCACAAAAAGCTTTAGGATTACTTTTTGAAGAGTTGTATGGCTCAGAAGCAGAAAAGGCAGGCACACTTATTTTTCTGGTCTTGTGCCACTTTCCCCTGTTTATCCTCTAACCTCTGTTTCTCACTATACTGAACACTCTTCTTTGTTTAAACAGTGTATGGTCTTGTTAACGAAAAGAAAATAGTCAAGGACTTTAAAGATTCCTTTGTTTATTTTTAAGACAACATGTGTATGAGGTACCAAACTTAATGCTATAAAAGGTATATATTTAGAAAACCATCTGGTTCACACTTGGTCTGTTGCCAAGCATTTGTGCCCCTGGAGGGGTGGCTGGTTCTTCCATCCTTCCCACATCCAATGTAGGCTTGGGCATGGGATAAACATGGGTCTCTCTTCACTACTCTTCTTTTACATGGCTGTTACTGCACAAATCACGATGCTCTTCATCTTGCTTTACAACTTGCCAATGATCATGGGGACTGCTGACATATCAGGTCCCATCCACTTATTGTTTTCTCTTAAAAGGCTGCTTAGCATTGTAGTGTCTTGAGGTACTAGAATTTATTCAGCATATTTGGGTCATGTCCTCTCTTTTGCTATTGCAAATAATGCTGTGATGAGTATCTTTGTACACACATCATTTCACACACATGAGAACATAATTGTAGCACAAATTCCTAGAAAGAAAACTACAAGGACCAGGGGAGTGTGTCCTACAATATGGTTATTGCCAACTTTCTGTTTCATTAGAAAAAATGGAACATTTGTTTACCAGTTTCCCTTCGTTGTGACTTCTAGAGTTGCTAAGCTTCCTTTTTATTATTTTTTTACATTTTAGGTCCTAGGTGAAATTAAGGTAAGTGAAAAGTGTTTACGTCTTTCCTGTGAATTCAGAATCAGGTTCAGCATCTACTTACACACCTGAGTTGCATAGAAATAGTGATTCTGCTTTTTTGGCTCATTTTCCTACACAATATTGGTGATTTCCACTATTAATTTGTAAGAAATCTTTATATATAATATATTTCAAAATTAGTTGTGTTGTAATATGAGTGACCTTCATTGCAGATATCACATTTAACTACTCATCTTCTAGACTTGTTATTGCACTGGGTTTTGTTTCTTTCCCCCTAACTGTATTGAACCATTTTTATTTTATGATCAATATGTGGAACATTTTGTGTTTGGGTTTTGTGTCATACTAAGTGAGACTCTTTTTCTTTAAATACTGGAATGCAAAAAATCTCTTTATAGTATATTTTTAACATTTTAAATATTTTTTTTATTACATCTGTGTATTTTACCCATCTGAACTTTATTTTGTGTAAAATATGCTCTAATATAGCTTTAATTTTCAGGTATGCAATTGTTCTCCTGTTATCTATAATTAATCCACATCTTTCCCACTGGTCTGAAATGCAGCTGGGATTAGACAGACCTAAGTCTACCTCTGCACCTTCATTTGAAGCCAGGTGGTATGCCCAGTGGAAACTACTCTTGTCTCAGAAAGAATCGAGTCAGCTGAATTTTTTGCCCTGCGCTTCCTGAACTTCTTCCGGGTACGTTATTTTCTAGATTGACTTAAGGAAGACTCACATCTTTATGATGCTGCAAAGCTTTGAGCAAGAACATATTTTACTCAGTGTTTTGTTCCTTGATTTCACTTTAAAGGTCTTTGTGCTTGTGTGTACTGAATATTGGACTCAAGGTCTTCCAACTGAGCTACAAACTGACACCCCCAGCCCTCACTTTTTACTTTTTTATTTTGAAACAGTGTCTCACTAAGTTGCTGAGTTGCCCAGGCTGGGCTCCAACCTGCAATCCTCCTGCTTCAGCCTCCCAGAGTGCTGGGGTAAGAAGTTTGTGTCACCATATCTGGTTGCAGTCTAAAATTTTATTCACATAGATACATATTTTTAATGTATCTTCTTAGGTATTTTATTTTATTTTACTGTTATTTCATTGCATCACCAATTTTTATTTATTTAAAACTTACTTAGTTTAGTTATTTTATATGAAACTATCTTTTTCAATTCTTATTTCAATTCTTTGTAACTCCATTCTCTTAT
>PVKN010004441.1:0-33512 GCA_004027915.1 Capromys pilorides
ATTGGGATAAAGAGAAGCTAATGGAAAGGTAAGAAACTATATTGTTAGAGTAAAGCTCAGAGCTGAATGTATACAAAGCAAGTAAGGTGTGTGTGTATGAATAATCTAATATGTTAAGTAATAACTGTTTTAATATTTTATATTCTGTAAATTTTGTGATAATCTTAGTGTTAGGGAACATAAGCTTACAATTCATCTTATTTTGAAGGGGAAAGTGGATGCTGTGCTTCAGTTTCATGTATATTTATCTACTTGAACACTAAGAACTAAAGTCAGGTTAGAAAGCAGTAGGTAAATTGTTACAGCATACAAATAAGATCATTCTTTAATAATTTAAAATGATTTATTTGTTCACCTTATATTAGGTGTATCTATCAATAAAAACAAAATTGAGAAGCTGCTAATGGTTTCTTGATCACCAACCAAGAGATTTGGGCTGGTATCAAGGCTGGTGTCTTTACACATATTCTTTCTATGAACACCCCCCTCCTCCCTCCACCAGGGATTGAACTCAGGACCTTGCACTTGCCAGGCAGGCACTTGTGCCCCCAAGCTATCTTCCTGGCCCCAAAAAGCTTTCTAACTTTGAAAGAAAAAACATCCCTGATATTGGAGATTGATATATACTGACCTTAATCTTCTTTACATTGTGTAACTACCTTATGCCACCAGCAATTTTAGTTATAATACAAAATTAAAAACTAATTGTTAGGAGCTGAGAACCCAGATTTATTTATGAGAAATGAAAAATATTGTGTATTTGAAGTTAAATTTCAGAGATTGTCTTATAAAGCATATTCAATAATGCTAAGAATAGTAAGGTATTTCATACACATTGTACCCCGTCACAATTTAACAGTAACAATAATTATGACGAATCCTTGAATATTCTGTGTAAGGTGATAATTGATTTTGTCCCTCTGATAGTTTTATGAGACTAGAAACTATTATCCCCTTTTAACTGATAGGAAAACAAAAACCCCCAGCAGGAAGGTGGGGACATGTTCAAACCAAGCCTGGGCTACATAGTGAATTCAAGTCAGTCTGAGTTATATGGCAAGACACTGTTTCAAGTTGAACATGGAGGTACACACCTGTAATCCCAGCATTTGGGATGATGCCTGTGAATTTGAGGCCATGCTGGGCTTCAAGGTGAGTTCAAAGCCAACCTGAACTGCAGAGTGAAACCCTGTCTCAAAAAGACCAAGGAGGAAAAATCGATATGCAGTGTTGATGGTGTAGCTCAGCAGTAGAATACTTGCTTAGTGCATACAAGGTCTTCCTTAGGTTTGATAATCTGTACCACGCTGTCTCTTCCCCATCAGTGTGCAGTATCTTTTTCTTTTTCTTTTTTTCTCATTTTCACACTATATGTTATGTTGTTTGGTATTAGCACTACCGTACTCCCCTCCCTCCCTTAAACATTTGATCCAAATGTTTTCCATTTTTAAAATACTGCCTTTGGGGCTGAGGAGGTAGCTCAGTAGAATAAATGCTTGCCTGCCAAGCACCAGGGCCTTAGTTCAATCCCCAGTTCCGCAAAATAAAATAAAATACTGTTTTCCTGGGTTATTTGTTTTTAGGTATAGCTTTTGAAAACTGTTGATGGGAATGTAAACTAGTAAACCACTATATATTCCCATCTGTTGATGGGAATGTAAACTAGTAAAACCACTATAGACTTCAGAATGAAGAGTCCTCAAAACCTGAAACTGGAAATTCCATTTGACCCAGCTATTCCCACTTTAGTTGTATTTCCCAAAGAGTGTGATATATGCATAGCAGCATAACTTATAATAGCTGTATTTTGGAAGAGGCCTATCTGCCCATCAGTGGATGAGTGGATAAAAACATATGCAGTATATAGATACAGTGGGCTACTACTCTGCCATAAAGAGAACGTTGAGTCATTTATAGGAAAATTAATACACCTTGGGACCATAAATATTACATAAAGTAAATTCAATATATAAGCCTAGTTTTTTTTTTTTTTTTTTAATTTTGTATTTAGTATAGTGTCTACAGTACAGGGTCTCGCTATATAGCTCCAACTCATAGTGATTGTCCTATTTTCAGCCTCCTGTGTGCTGGGATTATAGGTACGTGCCACCATGTCCAGTCTAAATATTGCATGGTTCTTACACAAGAAAATGAAAATACAATTTAAAGAATGAAATAAAAGATATAAAGAAACAGGGATAGAACTTTGTGCAGATGGGAAAAGGGGAATCTATAGGGAAGAAAAAGTAAAAAAACAGAAAAAGTGTTCCACAATTATAAATGAGTATGTTACACCAGTTTTATCAACATTTGAAGGCTAAAAACAGAAATGTTTACTAATGTACCTGAAAGTAGAAAAAGTAAATCAGCAACCATAGACAAATATGTAGTTTTGAGACAAGATCTCACTGTGTCGTACAGATTGGTCTTAAATCTGCTTACATGATCTAGGCTGGCCTTGCACTGACAGTAATCAGAGTGCCAGGATTATAGGTGTGTGCCACTAGGCCCAGTAGTCGAAGATTCTGCACTGAAAAACACTAAATTTTTTTTTTTTTCTTCTGGAACCGGGGATTGAACTCGTACCTTGCGCTTGCCAGGCAGGCACTTGTGCCCCTGAGCTATCTCCCTAGGCCCAACACTAGATGATTTTTATGTGAAAGTTCAATCTCATAAACCTCCAGGGACCTGCCAGCATCTGTTTAAAATACCTAGGAACATAGAAAAAGATAGGACATAATTACTGTATAAGTCAAATTTAGACAGTCTGGTTCTAAAGTTTGACAAAAGTAGCATGAGAAAAATCATTTTATTATAAACTTAGCTGTTAAATAAATAATTAGATTGAATCATGTGATAGTGTTTCTTCTAGTAATAAAAGCATAGAACATCACCGAAGAGAATTTTTCATTTATACCATAATAAGTGCTAATCGTGCACGTGATAAAATTGTGCACTTAGGTTTATTTTTGTAAACATAAAGTTGCTACCAAAGTAAAAATGTAATTTCAGTTTGCTACATGGTAGCAACTAATACTTTATAGCAAAATGTTATCTAACATTGAAACATTAAGGCCACACCCTGGTTAGATCAGACAGCTATTACGTGAACCCAGGAGTTCAAGGCTACCCTGGGTAATGTGGCAAAACCCAACAATGATAAATGACTGGCAGTACCATTTGGATGTATTGCATGTTGTGATAAACTTGGATAAATCAGAGGAGTATTAGTAAATATCTGGTTGCTGGGACAAAATTCAAGACCCTTGAAACTGAAAAGTTTGTTTTTAGCTCATGTTTTTTCAGAAGGTTTAATGAACAATCAGCTGGTATCAATACAGAATCATCAGGGAGCATTCATGCAACTAGGAATGAGCAGTGGCAGGATACTGCTCAACCCACAGCAGACAGAAAGCAGAGGGAGGAGCTGGGCCAGGAGTATTCCCTTCCATGTTGCATTCCCAGCCACTTGCCTCTGCCTACCAAGCCCCACCTCCTAGTTGCATGAGTGCTCCCATGATCCAGTTAGACTTTTAAGGGTCATTTAAACCTAAACCAGGACATGTGGCATAAAGATAAGAAAGGAACACTTTTATATATGTGCGATATAACTACCTGTCTAGTCGTCAGAGAGTAAACTTGCAAGCCATTAGAATGGTTGCCCAGTAGAGTCACCTGCGAACTAAAAAAAAAAGAGTGCCTATGTCCCTGTTCACTTAAGAAAGTGAGCAGAATGTGAAGTGTAAGTAGACTTGAGTGTCAATGATGCCTTCTTCCCATTCTTTAAGGCTCAGTGGTTTGTTTGTTTGTTTATTATTTTTGGTGCTGAGGACTGAATCCAGAACTTCAGCTTGCTAGGTGAGCGTTCTGCTGCTTAACTAAGTCCCCAGCCCCTGGACAGGCTCAGTGGGACATACCTATAATCCCATCTACTTGGGAGGCTGAGGCAGGAGAATGGTAAATTAGGTTGAAAAGCTCTGAAAAATCTGCCTTCTGTCTTTCTGGCATTTCTCTTTATTTCTGTATTACTATTTCAAATACTGTGCTTCAGAAATACAAGATTTTTGTTTTGTTTTGTGGATATGGCAAATTGAACTCAGGACCTCATGCTTGTCAGGCAGGTGCTAGCTATGCTACTGAGCTATATCCTGGCCCCAGGAACATAAAATTTTTTAAGGTGGTCACCAAGTTCAGTTTTGTATGCCTGTAGAAGTATGTTTTCTTTGACATAGGACTCTTGTGAACATCTGCTGTTGAACTGCATAGCCATAGGCAATATCTTTGGAGTTGGATTCTCACTTGCCCAGTCCTGACTTGACTTCTTTGCTTTTTCCTCATTGTCCTTCAAAGCCTATACTAAGATATTCTAAGATAGCATTTACCTCCCAAGACATTTAATCACTACCTCCACTGAATCTCATTGTATATTTGCTTTAATATTTCATTACATATGGTTGAAACTCAACTTTGGTTGAGTTTCTTTGCACAGAAACTATGCTGTCTTCTATTCCTACACCTAATTCTCAGCAATTAAACCGAACCATTCTAGTTTTCCTTTTGTACGATAGAAATTTATTAAAATTTGTGACAAGAATGTGTATCAGATTTTGACAAGGTGAGAAACACCATCAAAAATGGAGTTCCATTAGAGTTCTTAATAAGTTAAAAGGAAATCTTTCCATGCCTACCTTGACATATTTTTAAACTTGTAATTTTAGTTGGTATTGTATGAAGTGTTAATGAGTTAACTGGCATGTTCAGGGTGAAGGGAAATAATTTACACATGTAATTGAAGATCCTGAGAAAGTGATTTAGTCTTTTCTACAGTATGTTGTAAATAGCTTTATGGTTTGACTTATAAAGCATTGGTACTCATGTAATGAACAGGTATAAAAATTAGTACTTGTATGTGATGAAAACATGAAATTTTCTTAACCTGTGTTACTAATAATACATTGTTTCATAGGCAACTTCAAGAATTAAAAGTGAATCTGATTTTATAGTATTTGAATTTTTGGGGGACTGGGGAGATAGCTCCATGGTACAAGTACCTGCCTGGCAAGTGCAAGGTCATGAGTTCGAACCCCAGTCCCACAAAGAAAAAAAAGAAAGAAAGAAAGAAATATTTGAAGTTTTTTCCCCTGAGCAAACTTGTTTTGTTGTTGGTTGGTTTTGGTTTTTTGAGACAGGGTCTTGCTTTGTAGTGCGGACTGGCCTTGAATAGCCTTAAACTCAAACTCATTGTGTAGGCCAGTCTGGCCTTGAACTCGTGGTGGCCTCCTAAGTGCTGGGTACAGGTGTGCACCATCATGCTTGACATGTTGAGTTTAGATATTATTAGGGAGTAGGATGTGGAAACAGCCACGTATCCCATCACATTATATTATGCTGGCAATGAAGAGGTGCATAGTATCAGTGGCTTCTACCTCATATTACTTCAGTGTTGGGGAAATACAGAAAAGGCCATTTCTGACTTGGGAAAACACTGATAGAGTGGCACTTCATTGTTCAAGAGTTGGTGGGGAGGGGATATGAGAACTTGGGGTATTTCAGGTTCAGAGTTTTGTTTTGTTTTGGTATCAGGAATCAAACTCAGCACATTGGGCTTACCAAGCAGGCACTTGTGCCACTGAGCTGTCTTCCCTGGTCCACATTTCAGGTTCAGTAAGCAGAACTAAGTTGGGAGAAAGTTTAAAGAATAATAGAAGAATAACTGAAGAATAATGACAGGTAGTGGCTAGCACAGAAGGGGAAATGGTTGGAAATGTTTAATTGTAAGTACACTAGGGATTCTCTTGAATTCTAAGTTGATTTACATGTGTTTTGTACATATTGGGAGGTCCTTAAAGGTTGTGGAAGCTATTTTAATAATTCTTTGTTCCTCTAACATTGTCCCCCCATATATATATAGACTACTGTAGCCATGGGTGAGTCAACATGACAATTCTTAGAAGGAACATTAGCGTCATTGATCTTTTTCATTGCTTTGTCAGAACAGTAACTAAAGTATAGAGTAATTCTGATTATTTTGTAGCCTTTTATATTTAAAGTCTGATATAGTATAGTTTGTTACTGTTTTTGAGACAGAATTGCAAAATGTAGTCCAGGCTGGCCTTGAACCTGTGGCATCCTCCTGCCTCAGTCTCCTGAGTGTTGAGGGTATGGTACTCTTAAATTACCACACAAGGAGATTATAATGTTAAGTAAGAATTACATTGTTTTTAGAAGAATCTGAGCATACAAGTTAGTATATGGGAACATATAGTGGTTTTTTTTTTTTTTTTTTTTGGTAGTGCTGGAGATCGAACTCAGGACTTGTGTTTGCCAAACAGGTGCTTATGCCACTGAGCTATCTCATTGGTCAGGTAATGTGTTTTTGTAAGTGTACATATGTGTGCTTCTTTATGTTGGATTCTTCTCAGTCTTCTGTAGCAAC
The DNA here is from genome assembly GCA_004027915.1 of Capromys pilorides. Taxonomy (NCBI): domain Eukaryota; kingdom Metazoa; phylum Chordata; class Mammalia; order Rodentia; family Capromyidae; genus Capromys; species Capromys pilorides. The sequence goes on from PVKN010004441.1 coordinate 6,437, forward strand.
AGATGACTGGTAAGTGTGTATTGGAAATGCTAAAGACAGATATAGCTAGGCATGGTGGCACATACCTTAAGGCTAGCGCTCAGGAGGCTGAGACCGGAAGATCACTGTGAATTTGAGTCCAGCCTGGACTGCAAAGTGAGTTTAAAGGGAGCATGAACTGTGTAGTGAAACCCTGACTCAAAAAAGATGAACAAAAAATAATAAGTAAAGGTATAAAATTCTCTGTATCATCAGAGTGTCTTAGTATTTCTTGCTTTTCTATTCTGGTCTGAGAAAAAGTACTTTTAACAGTGATCTCTTTAGTAGCTTTTAAGATATAAGCTTCTGATGACAAAAGGAAATGTTGAGATGGTAGTGATGCCTACTCACTCAGAACCCATAAATGCTCACCCTCAGTGGTGTTCCCTGTGGCCCTAGCTTCCCTTTCACAATCTGATCCGTAGAGTTTTTAAGCTATAACTCTTCCTGCCTAGAAATTTGCTTCTCATTATTTGGTATGTATCTGTGTGGCAGTCAAGTAAAATGAAAAATTAGCTATATGTTCTGCAAAGTTGTCTGATTAAGTGCCAGTTTGGTTAATTCTGCATCTGTAGACATACTGAATGAAAAGCACTCAAATAGGGAGAATGTTACAGTACTGAAAGCAATCAAAGTCTTAATAGTACTTTTTTTTAATTGACAGGTAGGACTTTTTTTTTTTTGTTTCTTTATTGGTACAGGTGATTGAACTCAGGACATTGTACTTGCCAGGTAGGCATTTATGCCACTGAGCAGTTTCCCCAGCTAAATTGACAGAGATTTTATATATGAACTGTCTAGAAAAATTCAGGGCATGGCAGTAGAAAGTGCCTCATGCCCCATGCCCCTTAAGGAAAGATTTGGCTGAATGAGAGGCCATACTATCATTTTTATTTTCATCAGAGTGATGTCTAAAAAAGGATGAGCAGGGTTGTTGGAATGGAGAGAAGCAGTGTCTGTGGATAAGCTTTGCAGCTGTTTTCCAAAGCCAATGAAGCAGAAAAAAGTGCAATGTGTGTTCGCTCATTAAGCCTGGAGCCTGAGATGCAGTAATTCACATTGAGCCTGGTCCCTTTTTATTTTGGCCTGATTTTCACAAAGATGTACATAAGCTGGGTGTGGTGGTGCAATTTTGTGTAATCCCAGCACTCAGGAGGCTGGGCCAGTAAGATTGCTGTGACTCAGGCCTCCTTGAGCTATATATATAGCAAGATCTCCATCTATAAACAACACCTCCACCCTCACCCCCAGAAAAAGAATGTGCGTTAGGACTAGGGGATATTTCTGGGGGAATAGCTCAGTGGTCTAAGCACCCGCCTAGAAGCATAAAGACCCGTGTTTGATCCCTGGTACCATATGCAGTGCTGGCCACTGAAAGCAGCCATAGTGGCTACGAGTCCAAGCTATGTAGTGAGACCATATACCAAATAAATAAAATATTTTAAAAATAGCTTTAAGAATGCATTTTAAAGCCAGGAATTTTCTAATAGTGCCCAGGAAGACAAGATGTGGAGTTACAAATCTGGGCATATTCTTGGGCATTGTAGTCTTAAATAAAATGATTATAGTTAGAAGAAAACAGCTTCGTTATACTCTTCAGGTGAATCCAAGATGGACTGATAAAATAATTACTGTGAAAAGAAGGCTGACAAGAACTAAGGGGAAAAAAATGAATGCACAAGCAGTACTCTTACAGAACTTGAAGCCATGTTGGCAGTGGCAAGAAGTAGAACAGACATCATAGCAAATTGAGTTGTAAAAGACAGGAAAAAGACAACAAAGGGATTAGCCAATAGTGAACAAATGAAGAGACTGGTTGCAAGTCAAGTCGATTACTAACATGTCCATCTGTCTGTTCGATCATCCTTCCTTTTTTGGTCTTTGGTACTCGGGATTGTACCCAGTATTTTTGCTTCATCCCTACTCCCTCCTTTTTTAAATTTTGAGACAAGGTGTAATTTAAATTCCCTAGGCTAGGCTCCAGCTAACTTGTAATCATCCTGCCTCAGCCTCCCAGAGTTCTTGGGGTGACAAGTGTGTGTCACTATGTCTGTATAAAGTGAAGTAATACTGAATGGCATTTCACAAGAGGTCATTTAGGGGCTTTTGGGATAGCTCAGTGGTTTAAGCGCTTGTGCCTACAATCCCAGTTAGGCACAGGGGTCAGCAGTTCTATCCCCAGACCCACCAGAAAGGCAGCCTGAGCCAAAAAAAAAAAAAAATCCTTCACAAGAGATCATTAAATACTAAGGATAAACTTTACTAGAACAGCTAAATTTCCAGTAGAATGAAACACACACAGACACATAACATATATGTCAGAAGAAAACTTTTTGAATTAAAAATGAGTACTTACTTTGGCCAAAGACTTCTTCAGTAGCAAGCAACTAGAGAAATAGAACACCATCTATGTAAGGAATGAGGAAGTTAAAGGTCCAGCCAGTTTGGGCACTTGATTACATTAGAGCTCTGTCTGTGTCAGTAGGAGCAATCAAATTTAGGAAACAAAAAAAGTCTTTAGCCTGGAGCATATCAACATAGAGTACAACCTGGCACTACAAAAGCAAACAAAATCTACCTAATGTAAAGTATAAAATGTAATTATAATCAACTGGGAAAAGCTCCAGGAAATTCCATCACAATCATAGGGTTAAGTGGTTATACTTTAGGGACAAACAGTACACTAGTTAAAGTTGATAAAATAAATACATTTAATGTTGCATAAGCAGTTGTTGGTGAACCTAAATTAGATTTCAATGTCTGCCAAATAACTAGTGAGTTGTGGGGTAGACAGGTCATTAAGTACAGATCTAAAAAAAGTTTAGGAGCTGGGGAGATAGCTCAGTAGAATAAGTGCTTGTGTAGCAAGTGCAAGGGCCTGAGTTCAATCCCCTGTTCCACAAAATAAATAAGTAAAAGTTCAAAGAGTGACATTTCTTATAATGGAAGCTTAAAAGAAAATTGTTTTGGGGCCTACTCTAAGCAGCTTCTTACTTTTCCGCCATTTCCATGAGCAGTATTTTAAAGTTCTTTGGTGTCTCCTGAATTGGATCAAAAAGCTATAAAATGCTAGTATGGTGTATTATTAAGAAATATAACTGAAGTGAAGGAATTGAAAGTAAAAGACAAAAACCTGAGAATGGGGGCTATGAGACAAAATAGTAATTAAATAAATAGGAAAAGAAACTTCATTCTTGGCTAGGAAGACTTTTATACTTTTGTAATGAAAGTTTCTCAGAATTTTTTTCCAGCTGGATTTAACAAAATGATTATACACAACTTTAAAAAATAAATATGGACGAATTAGCTATGAAAATTCTGTAAGAATGAATCTTTAAAGGAACCCCATCAAATATTAAAACCTCAAAAACTATGAGGCTCTTCAAATTGATGAGTCTATGAATAAATTTATTGAATACAGAGATTCAGTGTTTGGCACAAAGAATGTTTTATCAATAGGAAGAGCAATCATTTACTCTTTAAGGAGATGTTGAGTGAACATAGCAAGATGCTCCTAAGGCTGTGGACTTAGTTCAGCAGCAGTGCACACTGTCTATGTGTGAAGCCTGGCCTGGGATTAGTCCCCAACACATGACAGGGAGCCTAGGGTTGCACTAGGGTTGCAGCAACAATTAAATAGGTCTTTGTGACATATTTTTTAGCAGAAAGAAAAAAAAAAAAAGACCAGGTGTGGTGGATACCTGTAACTCCAGCCCTTGAGAAGCCGAGGCAGGGTTACAGTGAGTTCAAGACCTGCCTGAATTATATCATGATAGCCTGTCTCAAAAACAGCAAAAAAGAAAAGAAAAGAAAAAGCACACAAAATCCCTCAAATAAAGTAGTGAGAGTAACATGTAAATGCTGCAAGGCAGCAATGCATAAAGAACTTTCCGGCGCTTCACAGAAGGTGCATTTGAGAAGGCAGAATCCAAAGGTAGGAAAAGTAATTCATACAGATTAACCACTGTCTGGTAAATAGTTAGCTATTGGGAATAAATTGAAATAAAACCTTAATTTTATTCCTGGTTACACCAAAATAAATTGCAGTGAAATAACAATTATGGGAACAGTTTGAGGAAAAAAATTAACCATTAATGAATTTTTTTAAAATCTAGTGGTACAGACGTCTTAATATGAAATCTCGAAGCTACAGTTGGATTGCTTGATAGTTTTGCCTATGTAAAAACGAAAAGTAGCTTTTAAATACCATTACACGTACTGAAAGGATAGAAGATGGGAAAGATGGCTGTCCTGGAAGCAAAGGGTTATATTTCCTGTTCTCACACTGAACTTACAATAAGAAGTAAGATTTTCACAAAACTATGCATTCATCTTTGCTAATTAATTAATACAGCCCATATCCACATACTGTCCGCAACTAGTTGTACCAAGTTTCACCCATGAGACATCTGAGAGCCCTCCAGTGTATGGTTGGCTGAATATATTTAGTACATAGTACAGTTCACTATGTATAATGAAGATGTTGTGAATATATTTGTTGACAAAGATGTTTATTAGATAGTATGTACTGAAAACAGCAGTTTTTAAAATTCGAGGTTATGGTGTTAAATGAAGTCTAGAGTGCTAACCAGTTTGAAGAGTCATTATTGCCATGTAGTGACATTTTGGATGATAGCTTCTTTCTTGTGAGCATGTTTTTATTAGATAAAGTAGTTGGTTTATTGGCTTATGAGCTGATATTGTTAGCATTATTTTATTTTATTTTATTTATTTATTTATTTTTTTGACAGGGTCTCTCTATGAGGTTCAGGTTGGTCTTGAACTCACTAGATAGCCCTAGGCTGGCCTCAGACGCGCTGTGGTCTTCCTGTCTCAACCTCCTGAGTGCTGGTATTAAAGGCATGGATCACTTTACGTGGTCTGTTGGTTTCATGAAACTGGATACAATTTCGAGGAAAGAAATTGACTTTTTGCACTAATATATTTTGATATCTGCATAAGATACAACCTGATAAGAACTTTGACACATAGGCTGCGCAATACTTTGATTTAAAATATTGACAGTCTTTTTTGGGTATTTTTTAAAATTGGAAACTTCTTGTTTGTATACAAAGAACATTGTACTGGTCCTGGTGATGCATGCCTGTAATCCCATTTCCCAGTCAGAGGCTGAGGCTGGAGGATTACTGTGAGTTCAAGGCCAGCCCGAACTGCGTAATAGGATACTGTCTCAAACAAAACGAAATAATGTTATAGCTATTGAAACTTGTGGTAAAAATAAAAGTTAGACAGATTCTGCATTAATACTAGCTATGTGTTTTGGTTTACAGATGGAAAAATATAGATCACTTGCTTTTCAGATCTTTAGAATATCAATCTATTTTAGGTATCAGAAGCTATGTCTTATTTCGATTCTTTGGAAGCATTGTGCTAGAAACTTACTATATTTGTTTGGCAAAAGATTTAAGGTTTTGCTAAAACTATAGATATACTTGGCATAACATACTCTTTGGTATTTCAGATACTGAACTACATGTCTTCTGTATTTCAGGTTATATTTTATGAAGAACTAGTATATTATCTATTTGGTTTAAGAAGTTTATGGGGCAGTGGTTAGTTTTTGTTAGTTTTGGCCATAATGGGGATTGAGCCCAGGGTCTTGTGTTTGCTAGACAAGTGTTCTACCAATTAGGTCCATCTGTAGCCCTTGATGTAAAGACATTTTTGGTTTTGATCCTTTTTTCAGTGTATTAAGTTATTTTGAAAGCTTTTATAGGAATAAATTATTGTGTAGAATGAGACATACAGTTATTTTTAAAATGGTTGTGATCAACGTACGCTTCGTTTGTGGTTTATTTAATGCTAATATATTTAAACGTTGAAGTTACTGATAAGATGGACTCATTTACACATTATTACATAGTCTTTTTGGTCTTTTGAGATGCACCTGCTCTGTAGTCCAAGTACGCCTTGAGCTCACTTTGTAGCTTTGGCTGGTCTTGAAGTCACAGTGATCCTCCTACCTCAGCCTCCTGAGTATTGGGATTACTGGTGTGCACCACTATGCCTGGCTTTGCCTATTCTTTTGAAAATATCATTTTTCTTCATGTTTACACTAATAATAGGTCAGTCAGCACAACTTTCATTTGTAGTACTTCTGACTTCCAGAACGCCTTTTTAAAAATGAAATTTTAGAAAATCAAACGAGTAGCAGAAACTGAATCTGCTTTTACACACACATGCACACTCATAGACACAGCAACTATTGACTGATAGGTGACTGTAGCAGTCTTGTCCTCTGCACAGAAAGTTGAGGATCTTTGTTAATTTCAATCCATTGCTTTATCCGATAGAAAAGGTTTTGGAGAGCTCTAATGGTTCTGTTGCTGGGCTCTCATCCTTTCTGTTTAAACAATGCAGGTACTTTGATGGAAACCTGGAGAAGCTCTTTGCTGAGTGTCATGTAATTAATCCAAGTAAAAAGTCTCGAACACGCCAGATGAATACAAGGTCATCAGCACAGGATATGCCTTGTCAGATCTGCTACCTGAACTACCCTAACTCGGTGAGTATCTGGGAGTTTAAGGCTAGCACTGACTCTTTTTCATTTTTTAGACCAAAGACAGTCTGGGGGCTGGGGAGCAATTATTTACAGCCAGTAATCTTTCAGTGTGTTAAGGATCAGGAAAGGAAGAGAACCAAGATCCAATTCCCCTAATTGCCACAGTTAGCACCCTTTTTAAAGTAACTTCTGTAGTTTACCACTACAATGAGGGTAACTGTGTGATAGGTCAGAAAGCAAGCAATGAGTAATCACCCAAATTAAAGTAGATTTAAATTTTCAAAGTTTCTTTTAAATACCCAAAACTCTTACTGATTTTTCCCCCCAGATAAGGTCTTGTTGTGTAGTTCAGGCTAGCCTTGAATTCACTGACCTCGAACTTGGGATCTTCCTGCCTCAGCCTCCCAAGTGTTGGGATTGTAGGCATATACCCAGCTAAAATGTTTTAATACTGTCTGCTAGTTCACTTTCAGGAATCATAAGAAAAATTTCAGTTATATGGATCCATTCTTACAGAGATTTTTTTTTTTTTTTTTTTAAGTTTATTTTCTTTAACCACATTACATATTTGTTTGTGTTATGGCCGGCTCAGCCTTCCCTGGGGGGTGGCAGGGTGTTGCAGCACGTGGGGCCTGGGATCCAGCTGCAGTCCCTGCGTGGTGGCCTAAACTTCTTGATGCACGCGCTTTAGACAGCTAAGCCATCTCACTAGCCCTTTATAGAGATTCTTAATATGAAGATTATGGACATTAGAAAATATACTAAAGCAAATATGCACTTAAAATTTTTGAGGTAAAATGGTTTATTCTGTATTTTTATTTTTTACATTATTATTGTTATCATTTTGAAACAGAATCTCAAAAAAAGGAAAAGAAAAGAGAATGTCACTGTGCAGTTTAGGCTGGCCTTGAGCTCACTTTGTAGTCTGGGTTGGCCTCGAATGATTTTTCCTCTTGGCTTTATTCTGCATTTTTAATAAGAAATTTTAGATCTAAGCATACACAGTTCACTTGTGAAAGCATTATTGTTAGTAATTATTAGAAATATCTTTAGAGAAAATTATTTTGGCTCTGGGGATATAGCTTGGAAGTTTAAGCAGTTGCCTGGCAAGCTCAAGGATCTGGGTCGAATCCCCAGTACTGCATGCCATGCCAGCCACCAAAATCAGGCAGGGTGGTACACACCTGTAGTCCCAGTGATGGGGAGGCTGAGACAGGAGGATCATCAGAGACTGAGTTGTGCAGTGAGACCCTGACCAAAGGTTATTTGAATGAAATTGATTTGTGTCCAGTTGTATAGTTGAGTAGAAACAATTTTTTAAAGAAGAAACTTAATCACTCTTGAAGAAATGGAATGATGGGTGAACTAAAGTAATTTAGTAGGAAAAGTGTTGGATTTAACCTCTGAATTTTCTTTTTTTTTTTTTTTTTTTAAGTTTTTATTTTATTTTTTTCTATCTTTAGGACAGGGTTTATAGGATCTCACTACGTAGATGAGACTAGTAGTGATTCTCTTGTTTTCAGCCTCCCAAGTGCTGGGAATACAGGTATAGTCGGCACACTGGGGCTTCTAATCTTGGCACTACTCTCTGCTGAAACAAGCCCTTTATTCCATTGAGCTATCAGGCCGACCCTTGTGAATTTTCATGTTCTGATCAAAGATCTAACACTGAGTTACATCTTTGGGGAAAAGTAAACCATTTAATCTCACTTGAGTTTCAGGCCTACGTTTCAAATAAGTTGACTGGGATATTCCTTTAAGTCTATTGCAGTCTGAGTATTATATAATCTCTTATTGCTAAAATTAAAAATCCTAACTTATGTATGAGAGCAATTAGTTTTACTATAAAAATATATTCTTAATATTTTATGTTTCGTGTTTCAAGACAGGAGTTTGCTGTGTAGTTCAAGCTGGCCTTGGAACTCTCTGTAGCCCAGGTTGAGCTTGAACACACTGCAGTCCTCCTGCCTCAGCCTCCCAGGTGCCGGGGCTACAGATATGCACCACCATGCCTAGTTTAAGTTCACATTTTGATCATTTATCCTTAGCTGCAACTTGAGTACATGATAGGTGGAACACGTAGAACGGACACTTCTTGTGTTTTTGATCAGGCAGGACTACCCATAGAGACTGCTATCTAAAATAGCTTCACAAGGTAGGCTATTAGATGGCAGAACCATGAAAATGTAGCAATGTGAAGCAAAGAATGAGAACATGTTTTCAGCAATGGACTAGTGCTTAAATCTTCAGAGAATTCAAAAGTGAGTTTGATGTTAGCCAGACGTTTACTAAAGATTCTGAGAAGTTGGGCCGGTGAGATGGTTCAGTGGTCTAAAGCGCCTGGTTAGGAAAGCTCAGGCAACTGCAGGGACTGCGGTTCGATCCCCGGCACCACATGCTGCACCAGCCCCACCACCAGGGCAGGCTGAGCCAGCCACAAAATAAGTAAATAAAGAAACAAACAAACACAACAAGCAAACAAATAAATAAATAAAATAAAATAAAATTAAAAAAAAAAAAAAAAGATTCTGAGAAGTTATTTTAAGGAACATGGTAGGATTAGAACCCTGAGTGCACGGGGAGTCAGTAGTGTAGCTAGACTTGTAAGTAGGTTACTTTCTGAAAGCAGATCTGATGAGTGAGCGGCAGGATAAGAGAAGTGTAGTTTGGCAAGTAAGTCAGAGTTATAGGAGCTATATAAAGTATGAAAGTAGAATCAGGAAAGAGCTAGAATCATATTCTCAGTGTTTTCATTGCTATATAGGAGTTTTAAGTTTTTGTTTTGTTTTGCCATTTTGAGACAGATTCTTGCTAGCAGTTCAAGCTGGCCTTGAACTTAGTTTGTAGCCCATGCTGGTCTAGTGATCCTCCTGCCTCAGCTTCCCAAGTGCTGAGATTATAGGCGTGTGCCACCAAGCCTGTTCTGTTTTATTTTTTAGTCCTAGAAGTCAAACCCAGGGCCTTTGCCTGTGTCTTGCCACCTAGCTACTTCCTCATCCCTAACCACTTTAGTTCCAGATGTAATTTTTACCTAAAATTCTTCATGAAACTTTACTTTATTAATTGAATGGATTGATTACTATAACTCTGATGTTTTACTGTCAGTATTCTCCATTTATAAATTCCTTTTAGTTGCATGTTTAGGACTTTTACCTTTCTGGAAAATTCTGCATTATATTGTGATTTGTGAAAATAGGTTGCTAAATAAATGCTTTTTTCTTATCTGTAGAGGCCAGGTTATAGGATCTTAACTATGTAGTTCAGGCAGGCCTTGAACCTATGAAAATCTTTCTGCCTCAGCCTCCCAAGTGCTGGGATAACAGTTGGGTGCAACAAAATACTTTTGATAGTTCATAGTCTTCTGAAGTTATTCATTCCAGAGTATTTCTACCTTGAATTTCCTAAGACTGTGGAGTGCTTTTTAATTCCTATTCTCTCCCACATGGGAACATGTGCAGACGGATAAACATGCCTGTGTGTACACACCTGCAGTCAAATTCATGACCTTACACTTGCCAGGAAGGCACTGCACAGCTCAGCTGTATCCCCAGCCCTCTCATGTGTTTCTTAAACCTAGTAACCATTACACATTTTACACTGTTTTGATTCAGAGTTTAAAATTAGCTTTACTAACTCATCATTCTACTAAGAAATACGCATAGCTTGGACGTCTACTATGTCTCATATATGGAGTAGACAGTTTTTATATTCTAAGACTAGGATATTAATAGAATAAAGGTAGAATAAACAATTATAAAGGGGGAACTCCTGTGGATTCTTGGTGCTCCTAGAAAGCTACTTGCAGATAATCTCATCTCAATTCAACCTGCCTTTCTCCCTTTTTAAAAATTTTAAATGTTTATTGTAAGACCAGGTATGGTGACACACGCCTGTAATCCCAGTGCTGAGAAGGCTGAAAACAGGAGGATCACTGCAAGTCTGAGCTGTGTAGTGAGATCCTGTACAAAATACAGAATAAAAAAATAAAAATTAATTTTTACTGAACACTTACTGTTCAGGTACTGTAACAGGAGCTAGAGATACAATAATAAATAAAGCGAGTTCCTAATGAGGAAGATAATAAATGAGAACACTAACTACAATATCACTCTTTTTTATTTATTTATTTGTTTGTTTGTTTGTTTGTTTGCTTGTTGTGTTTGTTTGTTTCTTTATTTATTCATTTTGTGGCTGGCTCAGCCTGCCCTGGTGGTGGCGCTGGTGCAGCATGTGGTGCTGGGGATCGAACTGCAGTCCCCGCAGTTGCCTGAGCCCTCCTAAGCAGGCGCTTTAGACCACTGAACCATCTCGCCGGCCCCACAATATCACTCTTGAATGTGAAAAATTGTGAGACTAAAAGCCGTTGATACTAATGAAACCCAGAGAAGACAATTTTGTGAAAACAGTTAATTCTAGACAAGCACTGTCTTGCATGGAATCATGGATAAAGGGATATATTCTAGAGCTATATATTTATGTCAGTTGCATTGATATAATAGTAATCCCCTCTCATCTTTTTTTATCTGTTTGAGACAGGGTCTCATTATGCAGTTCAGGCTGGCCTTGAGCTCACTTTTGTAGCTGAGGTTGGTCTTGAACTTACACTGATCCTCCAGCTTCAGCCTCCCAAGTGCTGAGATTACAGGTGTGCACCACCACGCCTGGCCCCTCTCATTTTAGGGGATACATTCCAGTACTCCCAGGAGATTCTTAAACCTTAAATATTGAACTTTAAACACAGGTTGAGTATCCCTTCATCTAAATATATAGAATCTGAAGTATTCCAAAACTGAAAGATTTGATTGTCAACATGATGCCACCAATGGCTAATTCTGTACCTGACCTTATGTGATAGGTCACATATCGTCTAAAAATATTGCATAAAATTACTTTCAGTGTAAGTATATAAAGTAACCAATAGAATAAGAACACTGTATTTAGACTCGAGAACATATCCCCAAAATATCTCATAATGACTATGTATTCTAAATATCTGGGTCAGCCAGGTGGCTCAGCAGACTGAAGAACCTGCATAGGTGAAGTGCAGAATTGGGGTCGATCCTGGGCACCACATGCCATGCTGACCCTGCACCTGGAGCACGCTGAGACAGCAATTGAGACTGGGCATGGTGGCACACAAGCCTGTAATCCCAACACTTGGGAGACTGAGAACAGGAGGATCAGCATTAGTGCAGTCTGTAGTGAGACCCTGTAGACCCTGTACTAAATGCATTAAAAAAAAATACTGGGCCAAAGAGATGGCTCAAAGGTCTAAAGTGTCTGCTTAGGCAAGCTTAGACTGCCACAGGCACCACATGCTGTGCCAGCCCCACCCTCAGGGCAGGCAGGCTGAGCTGGCCGTAATATAGCTAAATAAATAAATAATCTGAATATCTGAGAATTCAAAATCCAGAACATTTCTGGTCCGTAGCATTTTGAATAAAGGATGCTCACCCTGAACACTTTTTTTTCTTATACAGACATACCAGTAAAAAACTTAATTTATAAATTAGCACAGTAAGAGATTAACAATAATAAAATAGAACTGTAATACATCATAATAAAAGTTATATGATTACTCTCAAAATATCATTGTACTATAGTATATTTTTGAGCCTGAAATGATCACAGGATGCTGAAATCACAGGGAAAAAAAAAAAACTGCAAGTAAAGGAGACCATTATTATCCGTTACAGTTTTAAGAGAAATAGGTTTAAGGGAATAGATGGCAAGGAAAGACAAACAGAAGCTTCTTGAGTGGCCATCCTTTGTGGAAGCCCTCTGTGATAGAAGTAGGCCATTATCACAAAGGCACACCTATTTTATGTTATCTTGGTTCTATCCTCCGGCCTTTAGTATTCAAAGATGAAATAAGAAGGGAGAGATTTGGTGGTTCCCACTACCCCACCCCAAGAGCCCAGGGAGAAAGGGCTGTATGACTCTGCACTTAACCACCAGTCTGAGCAGTTACATGGGGAGTCGCCATCTTTCTACCTTTATAATTCCTTCCATTTTACATGAGATAATTGATCACTAGGTTATCTGCTCTTGTTTTTAGGGTTTTGTTCTGTTTTGAGACAAGATCTCACTATTTATACAGTCCAGTTCAGACTGGCCTTGAACTCATTATTTAGACCAACATGGCGTCATTCACAAAGTGATCCTCCTGCCTCAGCTTCCTCAGTGCTGGGATTATAGGCATGTAGCACCATCCTGGCTAATTTTTTCATCAGCTTTACTTATTATTTAAAGAGATTAATGAATGAATTCAGAGAGATCCATGGAGACATGAAGGTGATGGCAAAATCAGAAGAGAACTAAGATATCAAAGGACAAAAAGAGAAGATAGCTAGAAATACTCAGTATAGCTTTCTCTGGCATAAAAAGTATATACTTAGCACCCATACCCTGCACTCAGGAGGCTGAGGCAGGAGGATTGCCTTGAGTTCAAAGCCAGTGTGAGTTCAAGACCAACCTAAACTACATAGTAAGGGCAGAGGCGAATACTACACTTAGACCCCAAGGAAGGTTTTGCTTTATCTTATACATGCTTGTGTGATTTATTTCTCTAATGTATGTTTTTAAATCTTATTATATTTGCTCAGTGAAAACAATTTTTAAAAAATTGAAGGTCTTTTATCTTTTTAATCTTCTTTTATAATGGACCTTATACTAGAAGTCTGAAATTACTCCCAGTAATCACTTAGTAATATTCCTTATGAACATTATTCTCTCAATCTTTTTTACACTTTGGTTTTTTCTTTGATGGTGTGCATCTACAGATTGGATTTTTATCTGACAAAGCTCAGGTGTTTGTAGTCCCTAGCATTTTTCTGATTGTGTGTGTGCGTGTGTGTGTTTTTTGGTTTTTTGTTTTTTTCCCCCTCTCCTTTTTGAGACAGGGTTTCATTATGCAGTTCAGGTTGGCCCTGAATTCACTTTTTAGCTCAGGCTGGCCTCAAACTAGTGATCTTGCTTCCTTGGCCTCCCAAATGCTGGGATTGCAGACATGCACCTGGCCCATAGTCTCTCAGTCTTAAGAATTCTTTTTTTAATATATTACAGTAAAAGACACTTTGTCATTAGTTCCCCTTAAAATATTAAGGAATCTTATTTTGAAAAAGAATGAAGTGGAACATCTATATGTTTTAATTTGGGTAAAATGTTTGAGTTGTTGATCACCATACTTATCACTTAAAGAATGTCCCTTCTTACCACTTGATGTTTATGTGCTTTGCATGTTATTCTATCTGTAAAATTAGTCTTGGAACTCTGATAGATTTCTATGATTACTCTGCATTTTAAAAATACAGTTGATGTGCTATACTTTCTGATTTTTTTTCCTTTTTTGTGAGATAAAGCCTCACTGTGTAGTACCAGGCTGGCTTTGAACTTTCTTATTTATTTTTATTTTATCTTCATTTATGTATTTGGTATAGGGTCTTACTACGCAGCTTGGACTGCTAGTGATCCTTCTGTTTTCAGCCTTTCTCGTGCTGGGATTACAGGGGTGGACCAGCATGCTGGACTCAGTTGCCAGCTCAGTGCACCCTGAGAGTGGGGCCTGCACAGCATTGAGACTGGGGATCAAACCCTGGTCCCTGCGCTTACCAAAGCAGGTGCTTAGTCTGCTGAGCTATCTTGCCAGCCCTGAAGTTGCTTATGTAACCCAGGCTGGCTTCAAACTCAGTGATCCTCCTGCCTCAGCTTCCCCAGGTGCTGGGATTGTAGCCACCATGCCCAGCTATCCTGACTTTTTTAATATAATGTCAGAAGATTAATGTGAGAAATTCATAAACATATGTCAAATTTTAGCCAATGTTTCAGAATGAAAATGATCAATTATGAGAGCCACATAGAAAGTGAAAGAGTATAGAATAAACTTCACAGGAAATGTGAAAGATTGGTTTTGATAAGAAATATTAAATACTAGCCGGGTGTGGTGGCACACGCCTATAATCTCAGCTCTTGGGAGGCTGAGGCAGGAGGATCAGTGTGAGTTCTAGACCAGCCTGGGCTATAAAAGTGAGCTCAGGCCAGCCTGAACTGCATAATGAGACCCTGTCTGAAAATAAATCAATAAATATTTATTTATTTTTATTTATGTATATAAATTATATATGTGGGGGAGAGAGAGAGGTGACTTGAATGTAAAACGTGAAGATAGAAGAGTAGACAGTGCTGCAGGTGGTGCTGTAATCCCAGCACTCTGGGAAGCCGAGACAGGAGTATCCCAAGTTTTAGCCCAGCTTGGACAACCTAAGTGACAGAGCCAGACCCAGTTGCAATGTAAAAAAGGGCTGGGATGTAGCTCAGTGTTAGGCCCAGGTTTCACTCCCTAGTAGTGGGGAGAGAAGGTGAAGATGCATCCTGCTGATGAAGAGAAGGTGGAGCAGTGCGGGGAGGTAGTCCAGTGGGCACCAGAACTTAATCGGCTTATAATAGAGGAGACATTTCAAGTAAGGCAGCTTTTTAGTCATGAGTAAAACAACGTAGCAGCCACTTAAAGTGTGAAGGTACCTATTTTCCTACCTAGCTCCTTAAGACCAAAGTTAGTTACCCATATGTCTAAAGTGCTTTTGTTTGGCAGCGTGGTAGTGTTTGAAAATCCAGAATGAAGTTGAGAGAATATTCTTTCTTTCTTTCTTTCTTTCTTTCTTTCTTTCTTTCTTTCTTTCTTTCTTTCTTTCTTTCTTTCTTTCTTTCTTTCTTTCTTTTTTTGTATTTTAGGGAAGGATCTATAGGGTGTTCAGGGTCTCACTACTAGATCAGACTCGTAGTGATCTGTTTACAACCTCCCAAGAGCTGGGATTACAGGCATGCGGGACTGGCATGGCAGGCCCAGGGATCGAGCCCCTTCCCCTATACCTGCTTGCAGGCACTTTAATCCGCTGAGCTATTTGGCTGGCCTTCGAGAGAATATTTTCCATTCTTATCAATGGTCAATGTTTTAAATAAGTAAAAAGTTATCCTAAATTGTTGAGGACAAAAACTTGTAGGAAATGAACAAAGTATATGAGCTGAGTATACAGTTAGAGAAGTAGCCTCAAGTGGTGTCTCCCCCTCAGTCCCCCGGTGAAACTTCTCTCATTATAAGAGAAGCTCAGAGTCAGGTATGGTGGTGCATGCCTATAATCCCAGCACTTAGGGGGTTGAAGCAGAATGATCATGGTAAGTTTGAGGCCATTCTGGACTACATAGTGAGACTGTCTGTAAAACAGAAAACAGTGACCCCAAAGAAATAAGAAAAATTCAGATCAAAACTAATGAAGTTGGTTTGCTTTTTTTGTCTGTTACAATTGGCATAGATCAAGGAGTTCGATCATTCATTGTAGTAACATGTGTGAGAAGCCTGTGTCCTTGCGTAGTACACATTATTGCTACCTCTTTTGTGGGAAGCCTGATAGCATCTAAATTGAAAATGAGTATTTTAATGTTGCTTCTACACTTCTGTTCTTAGGTGAAGGCACATTATGACAAAGGTGTGTATGCAACAGATGAGAGAGAATAGTAGTAAAAAAAAGTCTCAGTGCCTGTTAGTAGTAGTTGCTTTAATTAAGTGTTGGTGGCTTCCTTGAGACTCTGAAAAGAAACAGATGCCTGAGTAACATTTTGAGTGACCAGTAGAAAAGTCTATTACATTTTTTTATTGCTGAATTATTTATTTATTTATTTATTTATTTTTGGTGTAGTATCAGGGATCGAACTCAAGACCTTGAGCTTGCCAGGCACTCACTTATTCCACTCAGCTATCTCTCCAGCCTGAGTCTATTACATTTTTTGCAAAAACCAAGACAAGGTATAAAAGAGACTACGTAACTCTTATATTGTGTGTGTACAGTGTAGCATTCTTGAAAATACTGTATAAGAAATGAGACTGGGTGGATGAAACAGGATACTGGGATAGAAATGGCAGGGACTTACCTTTCCCCATAAACTGACATTATAAAAGAAGAAAGAAAAAAAAACCTGTCCTAAATTCTTTTTTTTTTTTTTTTTTTTTTTTTTTTTTTTTTTTTTTGAAAGAAGCAGTTTTTACTTATTATTATTATTATTTATTTATTTTTTTTTAATGGCCTGCTCAGCCTGCCCTGGGGTGGGGCAGGTGCAGCATGTGGTGCTGAGGATTGAACCACGGTCCCTGCAGTTGCCTAGGCTTTCCTAAGCAGGCGCTTTAGACCACTGAACCATCTCACCAGCCCTCTCCTAAATTCTTAAGAGGTGGAGCCTGTATTGCCTAGGCTGAAGCACAGTGGATATTCAGAGGCACTGACCCACTGCTGTTGTTGACTGTGGACCTCCCTGGAGCACTGCAGACCCCAGTCCTGGTCTCTGGTGATCTTCCTGGCCCAACCTTCCAAGTGGCTGGGAATGCAGGCACATGCCACTGCACCTGGCTTTGTTAAATTGTCTTATCCATGAACTTGTATAATTCAGTTAAAGATATGATTAAAAAAAGATGTGGTAGTGAATGTTGTAGAATATTCAGCCAAAAAAAGTAGTGATCATTTGAATCTTTTAAGAAGATGTAACAAATTTGAGTTTTTAATTTAATTTAATTTAATTTTTTATGCATTTAGGACAGAGCATATAGGGTCTGTAGGGTCTCACTATGTAGATTGGACTCGTACTGATTCTCTTTTCAGCCTCCCAAAGTGCTGGGGTTAGAGGTGTGCATCACCATGCTCAGTCTCATTTCACTGTCTTAGTGTGCCCTGGGGGTGGGGCTGGCGCAGCACGCCAGACCCCGGCCACTGCACTCTGCCAGAGCAGGCGCTCAAATTTGAGTTTTTAAATATCCCTATACACAATAACCTTATAGCTTCCTTTGCCCATCTCTCAAGTTTCAATAATTCAAATCAAGTAATTTTAAGATAAAAATTTGTTTGTTTGTTTGGTTTTTTTGAGACAGGGTCTCGCTATGCAGTTCAGGCTGGCCTTGGGCTCACTTTTGTAGCCCAGTCTGGTCTCGAACTCGCACCGATCCTCCTGCCTCAGCCTTCCAAGTGCTGGGATTGCAGGCGTGTGTTACCACGCTTGGCCTTATTTTCAGTATTAACCACATCCCCTGTGATTCTTTGTTTGCGTGTCTTTTTTTTTTTTTGGTTGGGACCAGGGTTCAAACTCATGACATTGCACTTGCCAGATAGGCATTTGTGCCACAGAACTGTCCCCCTGACCCCCTGCATGTCATTTTTTAAAATGACAATTCTTTTTTTTTTTTTTTTTTTTTTTTTTTTTTTTTTTTTTTTTTTTTTTTTAATTTTATTTATTTATTTATTTGTTTGCTTGTTGTGTTTGTTTGTTTCTTTATTTATTCATTTTGTGGCTGGCTCAGCCTGCCCTGGTGGTGGCGCTGGCCCAGCATGTGGTGCCGGGGATCGAACTGCAGTCCCCGCAGTCGCCTGAGCCCTCCTAAGCAGGCGCTTTAGACCACTGAACCATCTCGCCGGCCCCGAAAATGACAATTCTTTTGAGTTCTAATTCGTATACTGTTGATGTGACCCATTTAAAGAGGGTTTTAGTTTTAGGGTATTTGCAGTTTGGCCACCGTCACAATTAATCTTAGAACGTTTTTCTGAGACCCCCCAAGGAAGTTAAGCCATTTTGTACTGATTCATCATTTCCCTTGACACCATCCCTACCCCAACCCACCACTACTCAGGTCTATCCCATTCACAGTTTTTCTTTCTCAAAGACTTTGCCTGATCTGGATTTTTCATATAAATGGAGTCAAATAACACATGTTGACTTTCACTTCTCCCAGCGTTTCAAAGTTGTCAGTGATGTTAGTGCTTCTTTCCTTTTTGTGACTAAGTGCTACTCATCTCACCTGCTGCACGTCTCATCCCTCCACAGGCATCTGTTGTTTCTGTTTTTTGGCTATTATGATGGATGCTACTATGAACACTTGTGTGAAGTTTTTTTTTTTATAGGTGTGTGTTTTTAGTTCATTTGTGTGTGTGTGTGTGTGTGTGTGTGTGTGTGCGTGTGCGCGCGCTCGCGCACACATACATACCTAGGAGTAGAATTTCTGCACTATACAGTAACTTTTGTACGTAATATTTTGAGGCACTGCCTGATTCCCAAAGTTGATGCCCCAGGTTATATTTCTGTCAGCAACATACATAATAATAAGGCTTCCATTTTCTACAACCTAACCAATGCTAGTTACTCTCTTGGGTTTCTTTTTTTAATGGCTATCTTATGGAGTGTGAGATGGTATCTCATTGTGGGTTGGATTTACATTTCTAGAACAGCTAAT
Source organism: Capromys pilorides (assembly GCA_004027915.1). NCBI lineage: Eukaryota > Metazoa > Chordata > Mammalia > Rodentia > Capromyidae > Capromys > Capromys pilorides. Next base: position 25,243 of record PVKN010004441.1, read on the forward strand.
GTTACTGACATCTACTTTGGTATATGAGAGTCTTATATTTCATACAAACTCATTGTCACCTGCCATTCCTGCAGTTTATAAATATTGAGAACAAATATGTTTCTCATTAGTTCAGTCTTTAGTGTGTTGGCCTATATAGATTTCATCCCCTAGAAGCTCATGTTAGGAGTCCATTTGTTTTTTGTCAAATTAATTAATTGAGCTTGAGACATGAGACCTAAAAAGCCTTGAGTTACATTGCATGGTGATTTTTCTGGTCATGTTTTTGTTAAAGTTCATGTTTTACTTCTGTTGCAGTATTTCACTGGCCTTGAATGTGGACATAAATTTTGTATGCAGTGCTGGAGTGAATATTTAACTACTAAAATAATGGAGGAAGGCATGGGACAGGTAAGAATCTCAATTTGATTTTCCGTTTTTGTTGAATTTCTTATAGTGTTTATAGGATAACCCTTCTGCAAACGTAGAGATGAAACTTCTGAATGCTGAATTGCACAAACATTTTCTAGATTAAAACTACTAAAAGATAGCTGTGTTTTTTCTGCTTATGATATGATGTTTCATTTAAAGATCCAGTCTAGCGAAGATTTTCTCAGTAGGCAGTAGCATTGGCATTTATCAGGCTAAACTTGTTACATTTTGCTTTTACCTTTTGTCTTTTCTGTTAAAAAAAAAAAAAAAAAAAAAAAAAAAAGGAATTACTCAGGCCAGCAATTCCTGCTGCTTTTACCATCACACACATCTCGCACATGCGCACATGCACGCTTTAACTAGAAAGGGAAGAATTAAGATCCTGTAAACATTAAAACATCCTAGAACCTACCAAGGTGCCTTTAAGCATATAGTAAATATTTGTTGAATGAAGACATGGTTTAAATTTCAATCTTTTTCAGACTATTTCGTGTCCTGCTCACGGTTGTGATATCTTAGTGGATGACAACACAGTTATGTAAGTATTTTGATGGATTCTGCATGTCAAATGTTAGTTAGCTGCTTAAGCTAAGTTAAATTTCACTAAGTACCTCAAATGAGGTGTCCTTTTTAAAGTTTGTAAAGAATTTCTAATGTATATTTTTTGTATCACAAAAACAAGTTTGTAACTTGGTCAAAAAGCCTAATCACTATTTCTGTAAATTTGGCAATATATGATCACTAGATTTTGGTAACCCTTACAATGAAAGAATATGGCATGTCAGTATGATAGTTAAGGTCCCTAGGATTAAAAAAGAGAATAAGAGGGAAAGGGAAGTCCCAGGGACAACCCGCTTGGGCCCCCCTCCTGTTCCTCTCTCAGACAGGAGCTTTCTCTCTCCCCAATAAATCTCTTCTAAAAATAAATAAATCTATTCTGCTCATTTAAAAAAAAAAGGAAAGGGAAGGTTTAGTGATTTATTAGAGTGCCTGTGCCAGCTGTCAGGGAGAGACAGGAGCAGACAGATAGCAGTGTAGGGCCTTTTCCCTGGTAAAGGAACAAAGGAAGAGACTGGGGACTGTGCAGCTGATAGGAACTGTAGGACTCAGATTTCTTATAGAGGGATGCAGGAAGCAAGCAAATGCTGGGCTGTGGGCCTTGTGTTGTGCCGGGTTGCTGCCTGGGACTGGCCAGGACGAGTGTGGTGTCCGTTGGAACTCAGCTATGGATCTCACAAGGCTGCAGCTGGATGCTGTCATCCAGCTACTCTCCTTGTGAAAAGCTCCTTTTTTGAAGGGAAAAAGATACTTGAGAGGGGGAAAAACAGTTCCAGAGCCTGAAGTAAAATCCCAGCATGCTTAGTTTCCGGTCAGCACTATTTTAGTTACCTTACTAACTTCATTCCAGAATAACAAATAGAAATAGTTTTTGATCCAGAGACAAATTGTGTAATTAGTCCTAGATAATTGCCTACACAGAGATACATGTGTGGTGAAAGATATTAAAGGTAAAAGCAGCCATGGACTTGAGTAAATTTCTTAATCTAATAAAGTTACTTGACCAATTTAGTTTTTTAAAAAAGTCTACTTTCTTAACTTTAGTCTGCTTTGGTGATGTTGGAACATATTTATTGTTATTAGCTCTGTATTATTCCTTATTTTCTGAAAGTATTTGGACTAGTTCAGCCATTCCAGTTGTCTTTATCTTGTTCCCAAATGCTCTCTGATCCCTTCTGTTTTTTCATCACAACAATTTTGTGTGGAGTGGTTGTGCATACCTGTAATCCCAGCATGGAAAGCTGAGACAGGAGGATTAATATGAGTTTAAGGCCTGGACTACATAATGAGACTATGGCCAACCGAAACTGAATAGCAAGACTTCATCTAAAGAAAAAAAAAAAAAAATCATATATAATTATATAATTTGTATAATTTTTTAAAAAGATAAATATATATATTTTAAATAGGGTGGTAGGCATGACTATAATCTCAAAACACAAAGGACTAAGGCAGAGAGTATTACCACAAGTTCAGGGCCTGAATTGCTCGGAAAAATTAAGAGCAAAGTTTTATCATACCTTTTATCAGTATAGGTCATTGGATTCTTTCATTCATTCCACAGACATGTATTTATAGGCTACTTTTTAGCACATGTACACAGGAAACAACAGGTTCATATCTTCGCCCAAGAGGTTCACAGTAACAGTTATAAGAGTTTAAGTTAAACACACACGTGCACATAGAAGCTACTGCTCATCAGAAACAATTATTATGTCTGAAGAATGTAAAGAGAGTTGACTTTGGGAGTAACATAAAAGGAATAAAATACTGGATTGAAGGAGTGGAAGCTAATGTTAAAAGAGCTTTAGTATTTTTTAGGGATCATGAACTTTTCTAATCTGTGGGACTGGAGCACTAAGAATTAGTTCAGGAGAGATGACAACAAAGAGAGTTTGGGGGCCGGTGGGATGGCTCAGTGGTCTAAAGCGCTTGCTTTGGCAAATTAAGCAACAGCAGGGACTGCGGTTTGATCCCCGGCACCACATGCTGCGCCAGTCCCGCCCCCAGCGCAGGCTGAGCCAGCCATAACACAGATAAATAAATAAAAATAAAGTTTAAAAAAAAAAAAAAAGTTTGTTATTTTTTAGTTTGTCTTGAGCATTAAGATAACTATGTTCATTATATTTTACAGGTCAGCCTGAACTTGTGATTTTTCTGTCCCAGTTTTCTGAGTAGATGTGATCAATAGCACTTAGCACCATCCCAGCTAACTCTAAATCTGGCTGTCTGAGCGTTCTCATAACTGCTTTCACATTAAGAGTAGTTTCCTTTTCATATGTATTCTATAGATTTTAGTTTAAAAGGACACTTCTGGGTCACAAACTCTAAATTGTTTTCTGGGTCTGACTACCTGTGTCTTCCTTTGTGTGTACCATCCCTCTTTGGTAAATTTTTCCTTCTGCAATATATAGCTATTGATAGTTTCACTCATTTCTAAAATTCTGAATTTTTTAATCTGATTTCCTAATGGCCAATCCTTTATGTAACAGAGATTTTACTTAAAACATATTCAGTCCATAAGTCTTCTTTGTAGATGACTCTAAAGTAAGGCTGGGAATATATTTAGATTTGGAGTTGGTTCTCCCTTTGCTTTGAGTGTTTGCTGGACTCTTTCCTTCCTGAGTAACTCACATACTTGCCGTGGGCCAGTGATGGCAAACCTGTGGCCTGTGTGCTGCAGCAGGCACAAAGCTCTGTGTCAGTACACAAGCCAAGTTGTCCCAGCACCATCCCAGCAGCCAGCCATTCAGGTTTAATTGCAGTGCTGACACCTTGTGATAAATAAGTGGATTTGGGGTTGCAGTTTGGGCACTTGGCCTCTAAAAGGTTTGCCATCACTGCCATATGTGTTCATTGGAAATTTCCAGATTTTTGTCTCCATGTGAGCCCTTGTGAGCTTGGGACTTTCATGTCTCACTGCTTGTCTGGCAACTCCACATGTATATTCCTCAGCTTGATCTTCTCCATCCCTGCTTACCACTTCTTCCACAACCAAATGTACACTTCTTTCTCAGTATAAAGCAAGTGATATTAGGTGTTACTTTCCCAAGTTACAGCCATTGGTGATACCCCTGATTGATTTTTCTCCTACATCTCCCATGACTCTCTTGTACCAAATTCTGTCAGTTCCACATCTCCACAGCCTAATTCCTCTTAAACTCATCCATTTCTCTTTGTTCTTAACTGCCACTGACCTGACCAGACCATCATGGGTTCTTAGAAGTCTGCTGCTGAGGCCTAAGTGGTCCCCTCAGTCTAGTTTCAGGACCTTCCAGTTCTTCACAAAGTGACTTTTATCTTCCTCCACTGTCCCAGACAGCTTCATCTGCTGCTTTGCTTTTTCTCACATTTCATGTTGGGGCTATGTAGACCTTGGTTTCCTAGTAGGTTTCCCAATATACTGTGCATTTTCTTTGCATTTGGTTTTGTTGGAATTTGATTCTCTACTACCTCGTGGCCTTCTCTCACACAACACTCTTTATTACTGTTTTGGTTTGTTGTTGTTTTTACCTGTTCATCCTCATAGGCATTATCTTGACAAGAGTTTAGATTTTAGTTTGGTCAGACATCCTGTATGTACACATATAATCATTCCTCACTATTTCAGTTAATATCATTCATATTTCTTTCTTAAGCTATAAGCAGACTGTGTGACTCTCAGTACCATATTTATGATGATTAAAATCTTTACATATTTAACCATTCAATGTATGTGACTCTTAAGCTTGGAATAACTACACTAAAATATTTAGATTTCCCAGTGCATTTTGCTTATTTATTTATTTTTTTGAAAACCATTTGTTAGCATTTTAATGAGCCCCTTGTCCAGTGGCTTCAAGCTACCAGGACACAGCCTCCCTCCTCAACACCCTTAATCTTCTCCTCAGCTCTTCTGCTGAAGGACTTGGCTTTCACGATGACAGGCTGCTTTGGGAGCTTTCCCTTCCCGAGATCTTTGTTGTAGCCCAATCGCACTATATCAATGATCGGAGCTACTCCAGTCTTGATTTTGGCAACGTTTATTCATGTCTGCTCACTTACCAATATCCGCATTTTATCAAGGTTTACAGTTGGGCAGAAACTCTGGTTTCTTTTTAAGTGGTAATGCCTACCAGCCTTCCCAATGCAACCTGGCTGATGTTTATTGAAGTTGATCCTGTGGTGATGCATACCACCAGCATCACCCCAGCTTCCAGGGTGCTTCTGGTGTTTGCCAATGTGGCCATGGCCGTGGCTCACATGGCCCTGAAGCTTCGGGGTCTTAGTCTGAAGGGCATATGGCTGCTGAGATGAAAGCGGCTCTGTGAAGTCTTGAGAGATGTCAAGCAGGGGGTGGGAGGGTTGGTGGGGTGACGGAGCGTTGGTGCATTTTAAAGAATTTTTAATTCCTTTTTATTATTGTCAGTGGTGCTAATATTGGACACTAGGCCATGTGTAGGCTAAGCATACACTCTGCCCTGAGTTGTAGCACCTGCCCAGCTCTTAATTTCTTCATTGTGGTAATTGAACAGATTGTTTTTTCATCCGTTAGCAACTGATATTTAATAGGCATGTGTCCTTGAATAAATAATGAATATATATTTTTCTTCCTTTCATAAATATAAGGTATCTTTTATTTATGCTATAAAGTCATGAAGGCTGTTTGGCTTGGCAGGATATCTCTATGTAGTGGCCTCTGCTAGCTGTTACTTCCAGAGGAATGAACATGATGGTGTATTTTTTTTTTTTTTTTTTTACTTTATTAAAATACTGAGTTTATTTCACATGTATATTTGTCTCCCTACCGTCTCCATGTCTAACCACCACTACTACTATGTCTTATAACATTCCATACATACTTAAAGCCAAGTAAAGGGTGGAGTTCCATCTTTGTAACTAGGCATTTCAGACAGCACATTCTTGGCAATAGGACCTGAACAACATTTATCAAACACAGTAGGGAAAGTTCTCACTTTGCATTATGAAAAGGAAAAGAAGACAGAAAACTTTAACAAACTGTTTAAACTGTTTTCTTAAAGAGATGTCCTCCATTGCCAGAGATCTTGAATAGCCTCCTGGTCAGTCATCAGGAGGCAGTTCTTCACATAACTGATGAATTTGGCTTCCACTTTGAGAAGAGAACTACCTTTTTCTATACTTGCTTGCATTTTTGCTTTAATGTCTTCTACAGAACTAGGTCCTTTGGGTGTTTTAGGAGTCTTTTCCTGTTTCTTTAAAGGATTCCTGCCCTTTTGATCTTGGCATTGATGGTTTTGAGTCTTTTCTATTCTGATTTGATTTTTGTGCATTTTTGGCTGCAGTATCTCGTATCGGTTTCTTCACTGGCGCTTTCTCTACAGTTTCTTCATCAAAATCGTCCTCGTTGTCATCCTCATTATCTTCATCCTCATCTTCATCATTCTCAGCAGCAGCAGCAGCAGCAGCAGCTAGTTTTATTTTTTTCTGTGCAACCATGCTGCCACCTCCAGGGGCAGATCGCTTTCCAAATATACTTAAGAGTTTTGTATCTTCTTCCTCTTCCAACTGTGCATCTTCTTCCACAGCTGCTAAATGCTGTCTGCTAATATGCACAGGTCCTGCACACACTTCAACCTTAAGACAACAGGTGGTGTAATTTCAAAGCCTCCAAGGGAAGCCGTTGGCTGTACAGACATTTTCAAAGTTGCCAGTGTTATCTTAATTGGACTGCCTTCATAATTCATAGCCTCTGCTTCAACAATGTGCAGTTCATCCTTTGCACCAGCCCCTAAACTGACCGTTCTTAATGACAACTGGTGCTCATTTTTATCATTAATCACCTTAAAGTGATAATCTTTGTTGGCCTTTAGTTTGCAACCAAAGAGATAGTCCTGGGGCCTTAAGGGGCTCATGTCCATATCTGATAGTGTATTTTGAGTACTGTCTAACAAATTTGTCCTTGGTACTTTCTTGAAAGTAATACGAATTTTTTCTCTAAATTATATATCACTTGTCACCAAATAAATGTTTCTGTTCATCATAGTAATTGTTTTTTTCATTTTTTATGAATTAATTTTTTTCTTGTATATAGCTCCTCTAGTACTCTTAGAGAACATAAAAGAAATTTGTACATTATCAGCAAAGTCTTTAAAGACTTCCAAGTGATGTGTTCAGTCTTAAGTGATAGAGTTAGTATAAACCTAAAGTTGTGATGATCTGATTCAGTAACCTACGAAGAATTCTTTGAGAAAAATTGATTTATTTTCACACATGGTTTTTAGAGATGGCATAAATTAATTGCTATTAGTTTGATCTGCTTATCTGTGTATTTATTTTGAGACATGGTTGCACTATGAGTGCAGGCCAGCCTTGAGCTCACTATGGAGCCCAGGATGGCCTGAAGCCTACAGGCCTTCTACCTCAGCCTTCTGAGTACTAGAATCATAGCTATGCATTATCATGTCTGGCTGACCCTTAGTAATTGAGATTCCATAGTTTCTGCCATCTTAGTAAGGGACAAACTGCATTTTGATGTGTATGTTACATTACAATGGGAAAACACTGAATAATGACAGGCTCAGTTTGCTAATACTTATTTAACACTAATGCTTGTTTTTAATTTAGTCCAAAAATACATTAACCCTAAAGTATGTTTGTTTTATTGCCTCCCAATTCAAGGCATTGAGTTTTCCTAGTACCCAGAAAAGTCATCCTTGTGTGCCTTTCCAGTATGCATCTTACTTCTGTTTCTTAGAGTCATTGAGATATATGCATGTTATTTGTATTTCATTTTCCATTGTTACTATATAGTATTTCAACTAGAGTTGGGCTAGCATGAAGAAAACCTGTGAAAGTATTCTATATGTCTCTTAGCTGACATGCATTGATTTTATTTCTTAGGCATAGAATTTATGGAGAATGCTTTGATAACTTATGACTTTATACAGTTATACAGTGTTGCTTGTCTTGTAGTGAAATGCATTGAATACCCAGTTATTTCTCCACAAGGGAACAAAAAACACTGGCCTGAATATTCTAGGTAGATGGACTGGGAAGATAGCTCAGAGGCATAAATACCTACCTGGCAAGCACAAGAATCCAAGTTCAATCTCTAGCCCCACATGCCGTGCCACTCTGGAACCCCTGGTGTGGTGGCACATGTCTGTAATCCCAGCACTCAGGAGATTGAGACAGGAAGATGTGAGTTGAGACCCCTGAGTATCAGGAAATTGAGACCAGAGGATCGATTACTACATATTCAAGACCAGAATGGAAGCTACAAAAATGAACAAAAGGCCAGTCTGAATGGCATAGACTGTCTCAAAAAAAAAAAAAAAAAA
>PVKN010004442.1:0-33507 GCA_004027915.1 Capromys pilorides
AATGTATTTAGTACTGGGTTTACGGGGTCTCACCATGCAGCTGTTTTTAGCCTCCCAAGCACTAGGGTTATAAGCATGTGCCACCATGCCCAGTCTCAATCCCCATCTCATCAGGGCCCCAGGGAAGGGGCTGGCACGGCACATGGGTCCTAAACAGGCACTTTAATCATAGTGCAGGATTTTTCCAGTGGGATTTTCAGTTTGACTACACAGCAAAGTTACAGCCAAGCAGATTTAAAAAAAAAAAAAAAAAACTTTTCTGTTAGAGTAAGGGAAAGTTTGAGGTTGGAGCTGTGTGACAATCGAGGAATAAATATTTTCTTCACTTATTTGTTACGAAGTCTCGGACTTGTAGTGCTCCTCCTATCTCAGCCTCTCCCCAGCTCTGGGATTATACGTGTACACCATTACGCCTGATTGCAGGGCTGGCATTTGGTACTGAGGATCAAACTCAGGTCCTTGCCCTTGCCAGGCAGGCACTTAGACCGTTGAGCTATCTCCCCATTCTTGTATACGTTTTTTTGAGATGGGTTCTTGGTAAGTTCCTTGGTCTGGCCTTGAACTTGGGAACTTTCTCCCTCAGCCTCTAGAATAACAAGGTCCTCAATAGTTCAGTAGGATTTTAGGAGAGAAATAATATCTTACGGCCAGGCTTAAGAACTGCTGATTGGGAGAAGTGCCCAACCTTTCACAGCCAATTGGACAGAAGGTGGAGCCCTGACCTTGCTGGGAGATCTCGAAGGAAACTGTGGCCCAGTGGTGCCATGGCTGCCCCTATGAGGAGCAGGGGTCCAGCCAGAGACCCCAGAAGAAGGTAGGAATGCTGGAGTTGATGTGGAGCCAGGGCAGCTGTGCAATGCTGACCTGCAGCTCCGGGGACTTTGTGCTGATGCCTGCATGCCCTTGGGCCCCCAAGGTCCTGTGCCACACCCTACTCTGCCTGTGACCCCCCTGGTGTGGCTGACCCAGGGACCCGCAGTGGAAGCTTCCTCTGTGCCCTCCAGCCCTGAGCTCACCAACCACCTCTATTCCTTGTCATCAGAGCCCAGCCAAGACAGCTTTACCCACTGCCCTGGCTGTGGTACCCGAGACAAGCAACTGAGGGTTGGTTCTCTGGAAATCACACAGCTCAGACCAGGGAGGCGCCCAGAGGCCTGACGTCATCACCCAAGGCAGGGACCTGCCGTTCCGGCCCTCGACAGGTGCAGCTAATATTAGGATGCCTGGTCCTGCCTCGACTGCTACTGTTATTCTTAGTGGAGGTATTAATATCCCAGCAGGAAATGGTCTTCAAGGTCACAGAGCTGCAGTGCTCTATTTTATTGAGGGGTAAACAGGAAGGCCGGGAGGAGGTCAGAGGTGGAGCTGGAGTCAGGGCCTGTCTTTCTGTCCCACTCGGTGGGGTCCTGGGGAAACTGGCAGCTCCTGGAAGAGAGAGAGAGAGAGTGTGTCACACACACACACACACACACACACACACACACACACAGCCATTCATCCCTTCCTTCTCCCAGCAGTCACTGCTGTGGACAAACCCCGCAGGCCAGGCATGAGGCCAAGTGCTGTCTGTCCACAACAGGGCTTGGCTCAAAAGTGGTTCAATCGATGTTTATAGATTGATTCTTGGCCTCTCCCATCTGGCCAGATCCTGGGAAATCAGGCTAAGGGTGGTGGCTGGAGAGGATTCCATGAGCCAGCCCTGCCTACCAGGAGCCCAAATATAGCTTCTGTGCTCCAAAGCTCCCAGGCCCAGCAAGGCCTGATTCTAAGCTCCTGAGCAGGACAGGAAACAAGGACCAGAGAGCCTTGGTGCCTGTCTCAGGACCCACAACCAGGGCAGCTACACGGGTCTCTCAGAGCAAGGTCTGGACTTATATGTGCAGCTCAACCAAGAGGAGACCTGCCAGAAAGTACCTGAGGCTGCAATGGGAGAGCGGAGTCTCAAGGGAGCTGGGGGGGCAGAGGGAGGGTGGAGGAGGGGAGTCCCTGTTCCTGCTGGTATCATAGAAACACAGTCCTGGCATGGCCATTTCCACAGAGCAGCTCTAGCCTCTGATACTTCACACTAAGGGGGAGTGGCATTGCTATGGTTGATTCATTGCATTAACTGGAGAGATCTAAAACCTTGACTAAGTAGCTCAGCACTTCTCCATCCTAGTGCTCGAGGACAGGCCCTCACTCCTCTAGGAGGTTGTCCACTGTGGCAACCTGGGAAGTTCAGAGGTTTAAGTCATTCAGCAAGGGACCAGCCTCCTGCCTTTGTAAACATCACCAGCCTGTGCAAGAGGAGGGTGCAGAGATGGGGTGGGCGCTACACCCACCCTAGGGCAGGTAGCCTGCTCACACTATTAGGGAGGAAAGGAGGCTTGTCTGCTGCCCCCTCATCTTCTTGCTGCTTTTGCTATCTTTCGCTGCCTTGAAGTGTGTGCCATGCGCCTCCCTGCCTCAGAGCCAGCTCATTATGGACTGAAACCTCCACTAGCTGTGAGCTAAATAAGCCTTTCCTTCCTTAATTTTGGGCATTGGGTGTTTTGTCTCTGCAATGAGAGAAAAGTAACTAAGACAGGCAAAGCCCTGGTATGGTGCAGAGGAAGAAAGATGAAGCCCCAGGCCTTGTACGGTCACAGGCCTAGGCAGGGTGGGGGTGGAGAAGAGGTGGTAGAAGACCCTGAGCTCAGGGACAGCTCCTGGGAGGAGCAGGCAGAAAGAAGGGGGTGCTGCTAGATGGGGGGAGGCGGATCTGATGTGGGGGCCTCTCTCACATCTCTTCGCACCTGTATCTCCCAGTCCTGGCTGTCACCAAGGGTCTCCCCAGCCAGGTGCAAGGCTCCCGGCCCACTCTAGGGCCTCACTCCAAATTAAACCTTGGTGACTGCTAAGCAGGTGACATGCTGGTTCCAATAAGAACCTAAGAAGAAACACACAGAGAGCGGAGCCTGTGCACTGCACGCCGAGCCCTGGTTCCTGATCTACTTTTTTTTTTTTAATGTTTTCGGTATGGTGTCTCATTGCACAGCTCAGACTCATAGTGATCCTCCTGTTTTCAGCCTCTGCAGTGCTGGGGTTACAGGTGTGTGCCCCCACACCAGTCTTGGTGGCCAGCTCAGCGCACCCAGGAGTGAGGCCAGTGCAGCATGTGATACTGGGTTTGAACCCAGGTCTCTGTGCTTGTCTTAGCTAGTCCTTAGTCCACTGAGCCATCTTGACAGCCTTACTTGTCTATTTTGGGTATTGCTTCCCCAGTGGAAAAGACGGTACAGGGGGAGGGTCTGGAGCAGCTGTGATCTGACAGCTCAGGTGTCACCCGCCACAGTAGTAGCTTTGTGGGAAACTGAGGCAAGAAGGCCCCTGACATGCACCAGGGTGAGGTTATAGGCTGACCCTTGGCTGGCCTTGCTGCAGCCTTGCTCCTCTGGCCTTGACTGGCAGAGCTGGATTTGGGGATAGATGCCTTTTGTAGGCTTCAGGAAGAGGCCAGGCTAAGGGCCAGCACTGGCCAGGAGAGACGCTCTTGCACGCAGCCCGGGTCCAGCTCCCTCAGAGTTCCCAAGCAAATCTGAGAGCAGCCACCTCTGAAGACGCTGAGATTCAGGACAAGGTCTGTGCCTCCCCAGCCATACACAGCCGTGTGCAAACGCCCACACACCCGCATGCCACCCCTGTAGGGGAGGCCTGCTGCTGAGGGGAGGCCAGGAGGCAGCAGGCTACAGCAGGGCCCCTAACAAAGGCGGGGCGCCAGCAGCCGGAGGAGGGGCAGGACGGGAGAGATGCGGCTGGGAGCCTAACAGGCCACCAGCAGCCGCAGCATCTGCTTTTTCTCACCTCTAAAGGGAATCGATTTGTCTCTGACTGATCTCCCTGACATCTAGTTCTCCTCCCCACCCGGCTGTCAGCTCAGCCACTGTGCACAGGGAGAGGGCAAAGAATCAGGCTGCCCACCACCCCCCTACGCTACTCAGCTCCTTGCACACACCCCACGCTGCACTTACGCTCACACCCCAGAGGCCTGCGTGCACCCCAGCTGTCAGGAGAAGACCTGCTGCAAGCAACACACACACACACACACACACACACATACACACCACATGATGCAAACACACACAGACACACCACACCTCCCACGCACAGGAAGTCCAGCTGCATGTAGTACACATACATGCAGTGCAAACACACACGGATGGACACACAAGGGCCTGCAGCTTCACTCCCATTCCTGGGCGCCAGGGGAGGCTGCCCCAGCTGCCCCACACTCAGGCATCCACGCACGCTCCCCCCACTTACACTGCTTTGTACCTCTGACACCCAGCTATGTCTACACGCACTCTGCTCCCCACCCCAGAGAGTACAAAAGCTCATGCCCCACACCTTTGCACAGCCACCTGACTGTGCCTTTATTTACTTGGACCTCTGCGCGCCACATGCACACTCCCTGACCCCTTCTAATGTGGCCATAACCCCCAGGACACCCCACAGCCACACTCACAATGGAGCCACTGACACACATGCCACGGATAATCTCTCACCTCAGCCTGCACTTTGGTTCCACAGCCAGGCCGACGGGCCACTTGCAGATCAGCTCCCAAGTTCCCCTGGCCCCCTGTGTGTGGCGCTCTCACCCTCATTCTTTCCATCCCTTCAACTCAGCAGATGATATCGTGGGGAGCAGATGCTCTGGACCTGCCGTGCACCCTAAGTCCCCAAACCCTGAATAGGAGATCCCTGGTATAGATGAAGGAAGTCTGGCCAGCCGAGGTCTCCACAGTACTTCCTGCCTAGGCAGCGTGTCACAAAGTGGCTTTGGTTCCAGGGACGTGGGGTACAAATGGGGGACATCGAATCCTCCACATCACCAGAACTGGGCAGGGACTGCCTGGTCACAGACTTCTCATACTTGACAGGATGCTGGCCAATCAACAACAATGACAGCAGCAAACAGGGCAATAATAATACAAATGATCAGTTCTGTGTCCCTGGGAACACTGCACTGAATCCTGGGAACATCCCCCAGCTTGGCATTGTTCCCACCTGGAGGATGAGGAAGCGGAGGCCTTAGTTGGGGAAGGGGCTCCTCCAGGGTCTGATATGGTCAGGAAATTTAGACCTCTGGCTGTGACCCAAGCATGCTGATCACAGGCCAGAAACCCAGGGCGAACCAACCTGCTGCAGACAATGGCCCATCTGTCTTCAGAAACCTCATCCGGTCATCCACACAGGTACCACTCCTGCCTTGGAGACACGAAGAAAGCTCTCAGCAGGGGCTGGTGAGGCTGTGCAGGGGTGCAGAGCGAGTGTGACCGTCACGGCGTGGGCCAGCTGTCTGCAGGGAAGTGGGCAGGTGCGTGACTGTGCGGGTGCGGGGGAGCTATGTGTGGGAGCTGGGTTGCCACAGGGATCCAGAAATGCATGGCCAAGAGTGGAAAATCTTGTGGGGCCACGCAGGCACCCACTCTGGGGGAGGGCCGGGCTCCCCTCCTGAGCCCTGTCTCCAGCTCCCTGTCCTCCCCCAAGACTTTATCTGGCCAGGCAGCCCTGCTTTCTGCAGACTGGCAGATAATTGATTAATAGGACTGGTCCTTGGCTCTTCAAGGTCTGGCTGCAGATAAGAGGAGACGCAAGTACCAGCCAGACAGGGTGCCACAGATTCCAGGGCTGAGCTCTGAGGCCAAAGGCCACAGGCGCCCCTGTCCCAGCCCTGGAGCTTCCTCTGATGCCAGTGGTCCTCCTACTGCCAGGGCAATATATGCCAGGCAGAAGTCACAGCACGAGTCCCTGGAGGACATGAGCAGAAGAACAAATTAACTCCTGGCTGAGTGCCTCCCCATGCCCACTCATTTCAGCTTGTGACCCAGCACCTACTGGGTGGCCAGCTGGAGGTGACTTCCGGAGCCCCAGAGGCTGATAAACTCAGGGACATCACAGCCTTGGTGGCCCCTAGACCAGCAAGACAGATGGGGAGACAGTAGCCACAACCTCAAGGGCCCAGTCTTGGAGTAGAGGCTACAGCTCAGATCCACCGTTATTTGGAGCCAGGGCTGCTGGCCTCTGCCGGGAGGGAAGGGTGGAGAGAGTGCACAGACCGGCCCTCCGGGAACAGCAGCGACAGGAAATCCTTCCCACCACGGCTTCTAGTTATAGGGTGAGTGTCACCCTACCTGTCAACAGCCCTGTGGGACCAAGGACTGTCACCCTCTGAGCTAGTCAGCTCATCCATAAGAGCTCAGAGAAGCCAGGCAAGGGGACAGGTGGAGCTTCAGCAGGCACCGATGCCAGCAGAGAACACACACGGCACCACCAGGACTAACTCTAGGATGGCTAGGGCGCCTAGGGCCCAGGGAAGGAAGGGCAAGTGCTGGATGGAGGAACCCTTGCTCCTATCTCAGAGAGAGCGGACACAGTCACATAGCCACAGCACCCAGAATGGAGCCTCCCAGGATGCCCATCACAAAGCGGCATTGGCCTGCTGGCCTCCGGGGGACAGTGCTGCCCCATCTGAGCTAGCCAGCACTTTTGGATCTTCCCCACCATCCTGGTGGGGCCCTGGCCTGGCATCCCCTGCAGCCTCCTCCAGCTGGGCCTACTCTAGGCTGACCGCTGGATTTTTTTTTTAATGCCAGGGGTGGAACTGCAGGCCTCAAGCACGCAAGCACACATCCTGCTGCCCCAGACTGGCAATGCATGGAGGAGCAGCAGACTTGACTTTAGTGATAGAGAAACTGAGGCCAGAATGACCCGACACGATATCGGCTGTGGAGCTGGTTCAGGCCATTCTTTTTTTTTTTTTTTTTTAAGTATAACACTCAATTTATTATTTCTTTCTCAAGGGAGTTTTCTTCAGTCCATGAAGACCCAGCTCCCCTTATGTGGGCTTTGCTGGAGGTCGTTGGGCAGCACAAGCAGAACTAAATCGGGGTGGAGGTGTTCGGTCCTTGAGGGCTTCACGAGCTCGATTTCTGACCACTTTGCTGTGAATGGCACAATTGGCACAGTAATGCAGCTTCACACACAGCTTAGGAAGAAATAACCATCAAAGACACTTGCTTCAGAAATGTCCTGACTGTGGCAGCCTCCACTATGTTCTGAAAGACAAACTTCTTAATGGCCTTATCCTTGGGTGAACACCGGTGCAGTTCGTGCAGCGAATAGGTTGCACATGACCGCAGCCCTGTTTGGCACGACCGTTGTTCCTTCTTTTTTTTGGTCATCTTGGAAAGGAGGAACCAAAAGAGCTGGTTCATGCCATTCTGTAGTGCAGAAAGTAGAGCCAAAGCCAGCAGACATCTGTAAGGCGTCCTGCGGATTTCTAACCTCTCCTCTTCTTGCTGCTGCTGCTTCTCCTTCTGCCCACTTTCCCCTGCCTTCTCCCATCCTCAGGATCTGTCTTCTCCTCCTGCTCCTCCCTGTCCTTTTCCTGCTCCGTACTGTCTTACTCCTTTTTGGTTTTCCTCCTTCTTCCTTGCACATCCTCTTGCTGAAAAGCAGCATCAAAATGCCCTCTGGTTGCCGATTAGACAAGATCTCTTTAAGAGGATCTTAAAGACTCCTCGTCTGCAGTTCACTGCACGATGGCACCCAGAGAGAGACACCTCCAGCCCCGCAATCCAGGACATGCTAGCATATGAGGACAGGGGAGCTAAGGCTTCACACAGAATGATGGCTGTCAGCTGCTGACCTTGACATGAAGAGAATGTTCTGAACGGAGGGCTCAAGGTCAGCCCAGGGTACACAGGAGGTAGCAGCATGAGAGGGACTTGGCCTAATATTGCTGGCTTTGAAGGGAACAAAAGGGACATCATGTCAAGGAATGTGGCGGCCTCCAGACCCTGGCAAAAAAGCAAAGAACCAGATTTTCTCTTATAGTCTCCAAAAGAAAACAGCCTGCTGGCATCTTGAGTTTAACCTCCTGAGGCCCACTTTGGAATTCTGACCGAGATCTCCTCCGCTCTGTCTTCGCAGTCCATAGCTTTACTGGAGCTTCCTTTGTGGCCATACTCACAGTGTTTGAAGCACTCTGCTGTGCTCTTTGCTCTTGATTCTCCTGGAGAAGCCTGTCATGTTGGTTTTCCTGATATGAGCTCAGCTGTTGTCATCATCAGAGGAGCTTGGGTCTGCACTGTGACTGAAGACGGCTTTGGCTCTTTCCTGCGGATCTCTGATCATTACCTAGAGTGTCACTGCCAGGCTCCAGTGCAGATCCCTCAGGCCACTGACACAGATCCTTCATCCCACTGGCACAGACTCTGTAGCTTTTACCACTAACCTTTGAGCCTTCCCAGTGCAGATCCTTGTTGTGGGCTCTGGGCCTCCAGGTGAACACATGGACGATATTGGCATGTGCTTTAGGTTTTCAGCTCCACTGTGCAGAACATCACTGTGGGATCCAGGCCTTCAGCTGGATGGACAGATCTCTGGCGCTCTTCTATATTTGACTCTTTGGGTAAATATTATAAACTAATCCTTTAAACAATGTGCTCCGTATAAAATCTATTCCCTGGAAAACTTCAACTGGAACAAATTTGGTGCCAGAGAAGTGGAACCATTGCTATGACTACACCTGACCAATGGTTCAGGAGCCTTTGGGAATGTCTTGTGGGCCGGATACAGAATGATTTTAGAGATTCCAGCTGTAGAGGTAGAGCTAGAACACTTTGGCTCTTCTGTTTAGGAGATTCCAATTGGAGCTCAGAAGATCAGAAAGCCAGCAAAGAACAGGCTCTGGAGGTTTCTTCTGGGAAGAAGGACTATATTGACTGTTGGACTACAGATGGTGCATGTTATGGCTTGGGAAAAAGTGTGCCTGAATTTTGCTGGTGTCCAGAGACTGTCTGAGACTGAGATAAAGAGCCATGGACTCACTCATCCTATAGAAGAAATCTCAAGGCAGCTGACCATTGAAGCAGAGGCATGGGTACTATTGGGAGCTTTTAGCCAAACCTATACTGAGAATCAGAGAAAAGAGTGCAGTAGAATGATGTAAAGTAGTGTGAGTTTGGCCTAAAAAGAAACTCATAAAGCTGTGGACTATAAGGATAGAGAGCCTGACTGCTGAAAAGGAATAGGAGACCAGAAAAGATGGCCTGAGGGCATCACAGGAAGCAGCAGGACCCTACCCTTTGTAGCCTCAAAATTGCAAAAGCAAATGGCTTTGCTTTGAGAAGACAGCCCCAGAGCACCATGCTCCAGAATTCAGGTGTCCTACAGAATTTTTCCTTAGAATTGGATTCAGAGTGCCCAACCATCCAAACATCGGCCCTACCACCAAGAGAGAAGGACTCGCAAGCCTCCTTCTTAAATCTGGGAGGAAGCCCTCTGATCCCTCAACTCTTGAGTTTTGCATGCATTTAAAACCAGTTCCCCTTGGATGATCCCATTCAAGGCAGAGTCCCGGCTTTCTTCAGCCTTCCTCACCTTGTTTTGATAACTAAATAAATATGCACCCCTCGGAAAGATCTTCATTGTAACCCTCGGAGAATCTCAAATTCTGTGAGAGGATTCCAATCCTCCTGGAGCCCTGAAACCGTACCATTTGTCTTTTTCATTCAGCTTTCGCCGTTCACTTATTTGGGAGATTGCAGACTTGACCAAGCCACAACAACTAAAGGATACTATTAATGTGATAGGACTTTGGCAACTTTGAGAGATGGACTACATGTGTTTTTGTGTAAAGGAATGCACATGAGCCTTTGGGGAGTCAGGGGTGGAATGTTATGGTTCATGTCTCAGTGTCCTCTCAAAGCCTCAGACAGTTCTAGATGGAACATGTTGGAGGTAGCTGAGTCGAGAGTGTATGATTCACTTATGGCGCAATGTGCTGGGGTTAAGGGTGGGAGTGCTGCACCCGCTCGTGGGTGGGCGGCCTGCATACATCATAAGGGACAGAAAGAGCCTTGCTCCCTCCCTCCCTCTCTTGGTTCTGCTGTCTTCCACCACCATTGCCCCTCTGCCATGTGCCACCCTGCCTTGGAGCCAGCTAATCATGGACTGAAATCTCCACAAACCATGAGCTCAAAAAACCTTTTCCCCTTCAGCTTTGGGTGCTGGATACTTTTTTCTCAACAGTGAGGAAAAAGTAACTGAGACAATAGTAAATCTTTTTTCTTGGGAGAGGGTGTCCCATCTATTGTGGTCATTTGTCCAGTGACTACAGGAAGCCAATATCCTATCCATGTCCCCCAAAGCTCTCCAGGGATGGGGAACTATCTCTAAATTTTGCAAACTCCATCATTACCATATCCATCCTTGTGAGTCTCTAAATTACCCCCCAGGATTGATTTTGAGTGCATGGGCTCTGTTCCCCTGAATCCTCCAAAATAGTCACTCTTTGCCTGTCGGAGTTTGAAGGCCTCAGTCACAGAGTGGCTTCTTCTGTGGCCTCTCCTTCGCTTTGCCCAGCACTCCTCAGAGTTCAGTTCTGACTGCATCTCCATGAACATCACTCAGATCTCATTGCTTGCTCCCATCTTCCCATTGAGTTCTGCAGCCCACCACTCACACCCAGCCTGAAGCCCCTGAAGCTAGACTCGGCCCACCACCCGGGAGGTGTTCAGAAGGATGAACAGCACACTTTCCACTGACTGCTAGGTCTCTGACAGACCCGGGCCCTCTCTGGACCTCTGATGCCTGTCTGTGCAATGGGACAGAGCCACTTGAGCTCTGTGAAGGGCCAGCTCCCAAGCACTGCCTTCTCTCACCATTCTGCTTGTTCCTGGTAAGAGAGGACAGGGGAGGGGAAAGAGATGGGAGGAGAGGAAAAAAGAGAAAGGAGAGGGAGGAGAGAGGAGACATTCGTCCCTACAGAAATCGTCTTCACATGTTTTATTATGTTCTCTGGCTTGGGCAGCACCTTAGTTAATGGTGTGTCAGATGATGATACAAATTTATAGCTGAAGGTTTACATCACAGACAGCTGGAATGAATGACAATAAATTAATTTAAAGTGCTACCAAAGTGTTCCCCAAAGTATATGTGCTTATGAGCTCTGTGCTAATAATTTATAAATGCATCCCTTTTATAATCCCAGTCTTAAGTCTTGAAAGCAGCTAGTTAAAAAGCAGTCACATGACATAAATTATTTTTATTAATATCACAAGAGCATGATTAGGGTGGTGGGAATGGTGGTCACCCGTCCATGGCTGCTGCAGCCTACCAGTTCTTCCTCCTCCTCGCCTCTGTGCTCGAGGGGCATGGACCTCACAGTCCCAAGCTCTGTTCTGCCGAAGGACCCCCTCAGGTTGCCCTCAAACCCTGACCTCACTTTGCTAGGGGAGGAGGGTTATGAAATGGTCATCCATTATGGCGTTCCTCCTCTCAGGAGTTTTTGTGACATCTTCCTGCTCCTGAGGCAGAAGAGAGCTGACGGCTTTTGTGTGCAGACAGTCATCCAGAAGAAGGAGGGAGAGAAAGAGACAAAGACAACCGAGAGGAGAGACGGGAAAAGAGCGTGGAGAGACAGAGATGGGGAGAGAGAGAGAGGAGAGAAAGGGAGGGAGAGAGAGAGGAGGATAAGAAGAGAGGGAGAGAGGAAAGGGGGAAATAGATGAAAGGAGAGGGGGAAAGAAGGGAGGCGAGAGAGGGAGACTCACCGACCCTCTGTTATTTCACTTGTCAAAGGAGCATCACAACACTCGCCTCCTAGGGTCCTTGGCAGAACTGATTAAGGCCACACATTAGCACTAATAAAATGCTGCTCTCTCTGCACTACCAACCTGCAAAGGGAGGGCAGACTTCAAGCAGTTTCTACCACCGGGCCCCTTGGGGTTGGTTGAGCTGCCCGGCCCCTGTTGATACCACCAAGCTGATCCTCCCCATCTGGAGCCCCCTCCCAAACCTCCTCTCTTATATCCATGCTCGGCACAGGTGCCCTGTGCCCTCTCAGGCCGTGTCTTGGTAGCCCTCAGTCAAGTTCTTAGAGGCTCGCACTTCCTTGAAGACGGCTCAGCGCTGTGCTGCTCCCGTCCCCCTAGACTTGGAGTCCAGGCTCATGTCCATCCCTTGAACCAGTGGCCTGCATTGTCCTATAGGATGTGATACCAGTGGCTCAGTGTGACTTCCAACCTTGGGTCTTAAGACATCTGCAGCTTCTTCTTCGGAGCATTTGGAAACGGAGCCCAGTGATCAGGAGAGGAGAGGAGAGGCCTGACGGCCTGACTGCGGTGGGTGGGCTGCTGGAGGAGGGCCCGGACACCCGGCTGGCGGCCTCAGCTGAGCTCCAGACCACGACGTACCTCAGCCCCCATCATACTCTGCTCAACCCACGGATGCCTGTTCTGCATAAGCCAGAAGAAGAGGCAGCTGACCCCAGGCAACGTGTGACAGGGAGTGGTGCTGAGTGACTGCTGTGGCCACAAGGCTCTCGACTGTGGGGTCTCACCCGCAGCGGCAGATCCCTGGGACACCCCCTTCTATGGAGGGTGTTGCCAACCAGCCTCCCCATCCAAAGCCTCCCTGGATCCTGCACCCCTGTGGGCAACCACACTGCACAGGAGAGCTGTGTCTCGGACAGTCTCCTCTCTCTGCCACTTGTCCCAGAGTCACTACCTGAGGCTGCCAGGAGCCAGCTCACTGGCAGGGAGCTCTTAGTGCTTTGCACGCCCCTCTGGCTCCCAATGCAAGCTCTGTGTCCCTCAGTCCATCCAGGCCTCTCTCATGCCTGCTCCATGTGGGACCCTGCAGACACATTAACCTCACTTCCCCCACTCTTATTTGTCTCCTCCTTACCCATTCCTGGCTCTGCTGGTGCTGCCATCAGCCAGCTCTCTGGGTCCCCAGTCGGGGAACCAACCCTGGACCCCTCCCACCCACATCACACCAGTTACCAGATCCTGGCAGGCCAGCCTCTAAGTTGGTCTAAAATCTACTCTTCCCATTGCCCTCACTCCTTCAGGTCCCCGCTGTCCTTCAGCTGGGGCATTCAGAACTCTGCCCCGTGGGCCCCCTACACACATCTTCAGTTCCTTTGTCACTGAGAAGGAGTGAGACCCTAATTCTGTCACCTTCCTTCTTATACACCAGCAACAGGTTCCCAATCATCTGTCCCGTAGAAACTCTTCTCAGGGTGGCTGTTGCCCCCCCACATCCTCCAGCGCCCCCCCCCCTCCGCTGCTCCCACACACCGGACTCATCCCCCACAAGGGCCTCTACACTGGGGTCCCAAGGCCCCAGGATGCCCTTCTGTCCCCTGGGCTGCAGACACCAAGTCCTGTGTTCTTGGCATTCAAAGGAGAACTGCTGAGGCCTCCCTAGTCGTTTCCCTGCTGGCTGCCTCGCGGCCCACTCACCTGCCCCCATCATCGCCACCCCCACCTGCCTTCCAGCCTTGCTCTGGGGATTTACCTCCCAGAAATTTCCTGCTTCCGGAGTGACTGGCCTCTCAGGAGAACACTTGGCTCAGGATGCGCAGCAGCGGCCTGTGGGCGCTCCTGTGAACCAGGGGGAATCATCGTCATCCCCCACCTCCTCATCACCTCCTCCTCTAATTCCCCCCAAGCCAGGTTCACACAGATCTATACAGGGGTCCCCATCTCCGCCTCCACTCACCCCTCTGTTCCCTGATGCCCATTCACAGAGCAGTCATCGTGTTCCAGCCCCTGTGGACAAGCCAGTGACAAATGAATGGATCATCAAATTACTCAGAGGTGAAAAGGACCTCACAGCAGTGTAGCCACTTCCCTAAGGCAACGTGCTAAGCAAAAGGCAAACACCACCACTGCCCACTGGAATCCTAGAAGAGGCGACCTGTGGGAATGCGGAAGAGAGCAGGGCTGCCAAGGCTGCAGTCATAAGAGAAAGAGTCGCCAGGGAGCTGAGCTGCCTTTTAGATATCTCATAAGCCACCCAACATCACAGCTGCCATTTCTAGCCACCAGCAGCCAGTGACAAAAGCCAGCCCTTTAGAATCAGAGGCCATCCGGGCTAGGGAGATAGCTCTGCGGTCTAAATGCCTGCCTGGCAAGCACCTGGGTTCGATCCCTGATACCTCATGCTATGCTGGCTCTGGAACCCCAGGCATGCTGTGCCAGCCACTGAAACCAAGCATGGTGGCACATGGCCTGTAATCGCAGTGCTGGGGAGGCTGAGACAGGAGGACCACTATGAGTCTGAGCTGCAGTATCCAATAAATAAATAATAAAATAAATAAAATAAAAAGAATTGGAGGCCATCTTCAGGTGCAAGGAGTGACCAAGGAGTAAGCACTTCTTAAACGTTATGGGTCTAGCCTGACTGTTGAACAATGCCATGACCACCAGGCATGATGGCCATGGGCACTGGCAGCCATGGTGTCTATGGTGACAGAGCTGCAGACACTGGGCAGCCTGAAGCCAGTGCCTTTGTAAGCAAGAGCATTATTATGCAATGTCATTGAGCACCTGGGAAGAAAAGAGAGTCACCTCGTTCACTCCTTATTTTCTGTGACCCTAAGACCCCGCCTTCCCTGTGCCTTGGTTCCCAACCTATAAAATAGGCCTAACTATATATGTAACTGTATTATAATGAGGCTGAGGGAGGCAGCTATGCAAAGTGCTGAAGAAGGCGTGTGGTAATGCCTAGTGGGAAGCCCCACAGCTGTAGAGGATCCTGAGCTGGCTCGAGAAATAAATGAGATTTATTGATAGAGCTGAGGGCTGTGCTTAGGACTCAGAAATGAACCAGCCACACGCTATTGTCATTATAATTACAATGACAATCGCTAGCAATAGTCCGCTCAAGACCTCCGAGATGCTATGCAAGCTCCCAGGCCACCATTCCTGGGCTAGCACAGTCCTGCCTACTGCGGCCACCTCAGCTTGCCCCTAACCTTCACAGGGATCTCATTTGCCTCTTCCCTTCACGGGCCTCACAGTTGCCATCCTGAGCATGCTGTGAGCACACAGCCTTCCCTTCGGCAGCCTAAGATCCCCACTCCCATGCCTCTTTCTGTCAGCTTCTTCTCGTCATAGACATGGGTGTGCATGTCCCAAGGAGGTGGTCAGTGAAGTGTTGCAACTTGTGCCACACCACAGTAACGAGCCCTACATTAGAGGAAAGAGGAGGAAGGGGGATGGGGAAGAGGAAGAAGAATAAATGGGGAGAAAGATGAGGAAAAGGAGGGGGGAAGGAGAGAGAAAAGCGAAGAGGAGGAAGATGGAGAGGAGAAAGAGAAAAAAAGTTCCTGAGAGAAGGAAATTTCCACAACTGTCTCTGTTTTCTGCCTGGGCACCCACTCCAGGCCACTAAACAGACAGCAGGAGCTCAAGGGGGCACACGGCAGTGTAGGAAGTGACAAGACAGAGGCTGAAAGGACTGGAAATGGGCTTAGAGACCCGAGAGGAGGGCGCTCCAGAAACCTCACAGGGGTCCTACTCAGCCCATGCCTGAACTATGAGCTGCATGTGCCTAGGGTAAGACTCAGTGTAGCCAGGAAGAAAGCAGAGAAACTGACCCGAGCACCAGACAGTGGTCATGCTCAGACACAGCTGAGGGACTCGGAGTCACAACCAGTCAGAGCAGAGAAGCTTCACGGATCAGCTTAACAGTGCTTTAAAATTAGCTTACGGGGGCCTGCAAGATAGCTCAACTGACTAAGCGCCTGTTTAGGCAAGCGCAGCTCTGGGGTTCGATCCGTGGCACCGCATGCAGCACAGGTGCACTGAGACTGGGCTTGTGGGCTTGGTGGCACACACCTGTAATCCTAGCACTGGGGAGGCTGAAAATAGGAGAAGCACTACGGAATCCAATCTGCATAGTGAGTACCAAATTCATTGAAAAAAAAAAAAAAAAAAAAAGGTGACTGGCTATGGCCCAACTGCTTTTGGAAACAAGATGGTTTGTGCAGAATTCTGCCTTCCTAGGAGTTGGGAATACTGGTACATGCCACCTAGCAGCAGGGTCACCTGTGTGGGGACTCCCAGCAAACCCTAGGTGTGGAGCCTCTGATCAAACTCGCTGGTAGACAGAGAGCTGGTTCCTAGAATAATTCACGTGCATTCCGCATGATGCCCCCGGCGGGCTCTTGGAGCTCACACGTGGCTATGCAGGGCGCCCTTCAGACTTCACCCACGTGACTTTTCCCTTTGTGGTTTTGCTTTGCGCCTCTTGCTGTAGTGGTTCTTAACAATGAGTATGGACATGGCCGAGTCCAGTCAGTCTTCCTAGGAAGCCACTGAATGTGGCAGTGGGCTTGGGCACTCTGAGATTACCACGGATTTACCTAGGAAAGTCTGAAGGAGAAAAACCAAATTAAAGCCTAAGTAGAAGGATGGAAGCAATAAAGAATAGAAATCAATGAACTGGAAAATGGGCATACACCGGACTAAAGAAATTCAATGAAACAAAAAAGCTCATGCTTCTAAAAAGTCAGTAAAAATCAATGAGCCTCTAGCCAGGCTGATCAAGAAGAAAAAGAAACAAACACACATATTCTGATGTCAGGAATCAAAGTGAGTTCATTACTACAGATCTTATAGCTCTTAAAAAGGATAGTAGGGCCAGTCAGATACCTCAACGAACTAAAGCGCCTGCTTAGGCAGGCACAGGGGCCAGGGTTTGAGCCGTGCCAGCCCTGCTCCCAGGGTGCACTGAGATGGCGACTGAGACTAGGCATGGTGGTGCACGCCTGTAATTTTAGAGCTTTGGAGGCTGAAAACAGGAGGATTGCTACAAGTCTGATCTGTGTAGTGAGATCCTGTAGATCCTGTACTAAATATATTTTAAAAAAGGATAATAATTGAATATCATGAGCAACTTCAAGGTAGTAACTTTGACACCTTAAATAAATGAGACAATTTCCTTGAAAACCTAAAAATATAAGAATCAACATCCGAAAGGTAAAATGTAAACAGTTCAAAGCCCATCACAGAAACTCAATTTCTGAAATTTTCCCACCAAAGAGACTTAGGGCCCGTAAGGCTTCAGAGTGGATTTTATTATATTTGTAAATAATGAACAGTCCCAAACACAAACTCTTTCACACCACCGAGAGTTGGTTCATGGGGTCAGCACTACTTTGATACCAACTTTAGACGAACACTGTTACCACAAGAAAACTGTCAATCGGTGAAATATTTCCATGAGCTTTCTACCTTATCATTCATGTATATTAATGCGTTCCATCCCGGCAGATCTGTACATGACTATAACATAGTCTCATCATCTTCCCCCTCCCCCTCCCTTCCCTTAGTCTCACCCTTGGCGGGGATCAATACGAACCACATATCTGGACCAAGTTCGCAACTCTGACTACACACCCTTGTACTTCCTCAACATGTGGAGCAAAATAACCCAGATTCAGAGAGACAAATAGTGCAGATGTGAAATCTAAAAGAGATGGCAGGAATATAGGAGACTACTCTTAGACAAGAGCAAGAGGGAAAGAGATGTTTTAAAGACAGAAGTTGATAAGCTAGGCAAGGAGATAGCTGTCTGAGTGCCTGCCTGAGGACTCAGGTTCCATCCTCGGTCCTGCATGCCCTGCTGGTCCATCCTGGGTGCACCAAAACAGCCACCGAGTCCAGGCATGGTGGCACACACCTGTAATCCCAGCACTGGTGAGGCCAAGACAGGAGGATCACTACAAGTCTGAGCTGCATAGTGAAACGCTGTACCAAAGAATGAAAGAAAGAAAGAAAGAAAGAAAGAAAGAAAGAAAGAAAGAAAGAAAGAAAGAAAGAAAGATGTCATAGCAGCAGGGTTCAATCCTGGGTTTACCAGGCTGGCCTTGCCCCTGGGGTGTGCTGAGACAGTGGTGGAGACTGGGTGGGGTGGCGCATGCCTGTAATCCCAGCACTTGGGAGGCTGAAAACAGGAGAATCACTATGAGTCTGATCTATGTAGTGAGACTCCATTGACTCTGTACCAAATCCACAAAAAAGAAAGAAAAAAGTTGATAAGTTGATTCCAGAATTTATACGAAAATGAACAGGATTTCCCAAATCTCCAAAATAATAGTTAAAAAAAAAAAAAAAGAACAAAATTGAAGGACTTATAGTGATTTCAAGACTTACCATACATCCAACAGTAAATCAGTAGAATGTGGTATTGATATTCAGAAAAATATGGGATCAATGGAATGGAATATAGTCCCAAAATAGTCACACATAAACACACACACACACACACACACACACACACACACCCCTATGTGGTTGATCTTTACAAAAATGACAAGGTTATTTGGTAAATAAAGGACTATACTTGCAAGAAATGTTAAGCAAGCAGACATAGGACTTCCGCATTCCATTATAGCACATATAAAGTTTGGAACGTCTCACTCTTGTTCTCAAAATAAGAGAGAAGATGGGGAGACTGAAAGGTAGCACCTCTTCTTAGATCCATTATAGAGACAAATGGACATCAAAGTTCCCAGTTCACCAGAGCAGGTGGCCATGAGCAGAAACTGCGGTGGGCACCTGTACCAGGCTCCTTTCACCCAGTATGTCAGGTTTAATGTTCAACAAAAAACTTGCAAGTCATTATGAAAGGATAAAATAGTGTGGAAAGACCACATCAGAATCAGATTCAGGGCTGGCAAGATAGCTCAGCGGCCTAAAGCACCTGCTTAGGCAAGCTTAGGCAAGCACAGGGACGGTGGTTCGATCCCCAGCACCATATGCTGTGCCAACCCCACCCCCAGGGCAGGCTGAGCAGGCCAGAGTCCATACATGGTGGTCATGCCTGTAATCCCAGCGCTGGGGAGACTGAAAGCAGGAGGATCACTATGAGTCCAATCTAGTAGTGAGACCCTGAACACCCTGTAGAGCCTTTCCTAAAAAAAAAAAAATACAGGGGAAAAAAGAAAAAAAAAGAAGATGAGGAAAGAGGAAGAACAGAAGAAATATTTAGGCAATAATGGCTGAGACTTTGGTCAGAATTAGTGTCTAACACCAAACACAGATCCAGGAAGCTTAAAGGTCCGCAAGTAGAATAAATACCAAAAAATTACCTCATCACACTCAAACTACACAAAAATCAAAGCCAGAGAAAAGTCCTGAAAAAAGTGAGAAGCTAAAGAAAACTATGACCTATAGGCTTGGGTCAGAATGATACTATGTTTCTCTGAAACCATTCAGGTAGAAAGAGTGGGATGGGATATTTAAAGTGTTGAGAGAGAAAATATCAGCCTAGGATTCTATAGCCTGACAAACTATCCTTCAAAAGTAAAAAAAAAAAAAAAGATTTTTCTCTGATAAATAAAAATGAAGGGAATCTGTCTCCGATAGAATTTTCTTGCAAGATAGTTGGGCATGGTGGTGCATGCCTGTAATCCCAGCACTTGGGTGGCTGAGACAGGAGTATCAGTGTGAGTTCGAGATCAGCCTGGGCTACAAAAGTGAGTTCAAGGACAGCCTGAACTGCATAGAGAGACCCTGTCTCAAGAAAAAGAAAAAGAATTTTCTTGCAAGATAAGTGAACAGAAGTTCCTCAGGGAGAGGGAAAATGACATAGGCCCAACACTCAGGTCTATGTAACAGCAGAAGACTGGACAGGAAATACATGAAGGTAGAACAAAATCTTTGATTTTTACATCTTATACTGACCTACATCCCCAACCTTTTTTAATTTTTTTTGAGACACGGTCTTACCAAGTCACTAATTACTCAAGCCGGTGTTGAATTTGTGAGCCTCCTGCCTCAGTCTCCCAGGCTAACAGTACTGTTTCTAGGTGTGCTGCATAGGTGCACGAAAATGTCCCATTCTTTTTCTTTTTGCATGCTGTGGTGGATCCCAGGGCCTTGTATGTGTTAGGTGAGTTCTCTCCTATGGAGTTGCAGTCCCAGCCTAAAATACCGCATTCTTGATTTTGCTGTTAACAAGTGGCTTCTGGCTAGGCGTGGAAGTGCACACGTGTGATCCTCAGGGGGCTGAGGAGGCAGATTGCGGCAATATCAAAGCCAACCTGGGCTGCAAGGTGGGTTCAAGGCCAGCCTGAACCACAGCATGAGAGAATGAGACCCTGACTGAGAAAGAAAGAGGGAGAGAGAGGGACAGAGAGACAGACACAGAGACAGACAGAGACAGAGACAGACAGAGAGACAGACACAGAGAGAGACAGAAAGAGACAGAGAGACAGAGAGAGACCGAAACAGAGAGACAGACAGAGACAGAGAGAGACAGAGAGAGAGACAGAGAGAGACAGAGACAGAGAGACTGACACAGAGAGAGAGACAGAAAGAGACAGAGACAGACAGGGATAGACAGGCAGACAGACAGACAGGCAGACAGACAGACAGACAGACAGACAGACAGACAGACAGAGATAGGCAGGCAGGCAGGCAGGCATCTGGCCCCCACCCACCTTACTTGGGGCTTCCACTCCCCAGCTCCCTTCCTGGGGCAAGGAAGCAAGGCCTGGGAGCAGTGTCTTGTCCGCATTGGCTGTGGCCAAGGATTTGTGGCCTCAAGGTCTCAGGAAGTGCTGCTGCTTGCCTAGATTAGACTATCAGCAAGCATCAGAGCCCCTCCCAGACCTGGCTTAAGGTGGTAGCAGGCCAGACGGGGCTTTAAACAAGTCTCTAACGCTGTCCTCTGTCCCTCCCGCATGCCCAACCACAAAATCTCTCCAGACCACATGCTCCTGCCCCACCCCTGGGTGGGGGTGATTGTCTCATCTTAGTGATGAGGGAGCCCTGGGCTCAGGGCATTGCTGTGACGGCCCTAGAGGAAACAATTGCAAAGCCCCACGGGCCGCAACACAACCAGTGTATGCTCAGCATCCCTAAAATGAACATTCAAGTTCAAAATGTTTCAAAATCCCAAACTACTCACATGCCCCCACCACATCCCGAGTGGAAAACGCCCCACCAGGAGCCTTTGCTTCATGCCCAAAAGTAATGAAGAATACTCCATAAAATTATCTGCATGCTATATTTTAAGGTGTGCAGGAAACATGAAACCGCTGTGTTTTGCCTTGGGGTCCATTCTGAAGACATCTCACTCTGTCTGTATGTGTGTGTGTGTGTGTGTGTGTGTGTGTGTGTGTGTATGCATGTAAACCCCACACACACAGATAGAGGCAGCCCCCTTGGTACTCTGTTCCCCACATGAGCTGGCACCCCCGAGCTGTGTGACTGTGTGAGAGGGCTGGGCTCTGTCTTTCCTGCTTCCAAAAGGAAGGACCCCCCCCCCTTTTTTTTTCAAAAAGGGGACTCAGGGTCCCATTGGATGGCCACCCAGCCTCCACCTCTCCCCTTCAGTCTTCCATTCTGCTGCCTATGCAGCCTTTTCTGGAACCAGATCTTAACCACATCATTCCCTCCCCGTCTACCTTCCATAGCTCCCTATCACCTCAGCCTGGTTTTTCCTCAGCCTGGCTGACAACTGAAACTTTCTAAGGCACTTGCCAAACACACATGGGGTCCAACTGTCTGTCTCATACCTTAGTAGAGTCCACCAAGTCATGGGGATATTGCTATGCTTCTCATTTGATAGCTAATGCAACCAGAGAGGTCAACCACCACCATACAGCACAAAAATTTAGAGCTCTCATTCAGTTTATAGAACTCCTGGCTTATCCACAGAGGGCCCTGCCCCAGACATGAGGCTTTGTAGAGCTGCATTGCCTGACTCGGCAGAGCCCCTGCATACAGGCAGAAGGGTGGGCAAGGAGGAAGGAGGTGGGCGGGGATCTTGGGAGGCAGCACTAGACCTTGGGCAGAGCCCAGATTACACATTACAAGCCCTGCCCTCAGCACCACTGGCCCCAGCTACCAGCCGTGGAAATGGCCAGGAAAGCCCCGACCTCACAGGTTTCCCCAGGGCTGTGAATGGACCCTCTGACTCTGAACTGGAGCTGTGTGCAACCCTATCATCTGCACACTTGAATCTCTGCACGGAAGCCAGCAGCTGGGCTTGTGGGTGCAGCCTGCAGAGGCCCCCAGTTCCCCCACGGCCCCAGCTGCAGCCCACACCCCACGGGCTTCACAGGCCCACTATGCAGCCCTGCACCCCTCCCCAGGAGGAAGCATTCTTAACGCATCAGAAACAAACTTTCCTATGTGCTATGCTTGCTGGTGACAGGAAAAGGAACATCACTTCAGAGAGGAAAGGGCTGACGTGGGGGCAGGGCAGAGCCAGGCTCAGGCTGCCTCTGAAAATGGAGATCTGATAAGCGTGCTGCTCAGGGGCTGGGGACAGAAGCCATGGAGTCCCCCAGGCTGGAGGTCAGAGGTGCCTAAGGTGGCACCAGCTCTGCCTGAGCACAGAGGCCCCAGGGACCAGGCTCTAAGAGCCACTTTCTGGGGACCGGCAGGCTTCTGCTCTGGGCTCTGTGCCCTCGCTAGGTTACCCGGGCAAGAAGCGGAGGCCAGAAGGTGGGGTGGAGCCTTCCAAACCCTGCTTCCAGGGCCGGGCTGTATGGCAGGGCCCCAGGTGGCCCTCGAGGACCCTAGAGCTGAACTGCTCAACCCCCTGCCTCTCCATTTGTCAGAAAGCAGGTTCACCTGGAGACCATAATGCTAGGCAGAATAAATCAGGCATGGAAGGCTAGCTACCACTCGGCTGCTCATATGTGAGAAACCTTGGTTATAAATAATGCAAGGAGCAGCATAAAAGATGATGGAAGCGTGAGGTAGGCCTTTCACAGGTGGGAAGAGGGTCTGGGGATGGAGGCAGCGAGGGAGAGGAAGACAAGGGGCTAAGATGTGTTGGTGCCGTCTCCCCCCATGAGGAACCTATTTGTTATGCATTGCAAACAAAAATTTTTAGGATCCCAAAGAGGCCCCTGAAGTTGGTGCCTGCCCTATGCTCCCTGACTTTCTATGCAGCTCCCTTGCAGGGCCAGGCCATCCTAGAGCCAGGGTCACGAGCAAAGAGCGCGCCCTGATGCCCACAGGGTCTACCCACACCAAGGGTTCCAGGGCTTCTCCTGACAGTGCCCTCCTGCTAAACAGCTCCCCTTTAAAACACTTCACCTGCTGGGCCAGGGGATGCCCAGCACACCCTAGGAGTTTCCAGCAAGCCGAGCAGACACGTTTGTGCCCTTCTTCTAGAAGCTGCCAAGTCTGAGGCAGGGCAGCAAGAAGTGGGAGAAACCCCTGGACTAGAGTGAGGCGGGGCTTCAGGGGATGGGAGGCAGAAGTGCTAGAGGGACAAGTGTTCCCGCCACAGTGGCCACCACTAGCCAGCCTGTGGCCGCTGCGGTGGCTAAGGCCACATTACCCCTTGTCCAGGCCCTGCCGCCTTTCCCAGACAGGACTATGTCCTCTCATCTGCACAAGGTGCAGACCCTGAGCCTGCACACACTTCTCCCTATGTCCCCATGGAACAACTCCCCGTTCCCCTTGCTGTCATCAGAAGACTGAGGCCAGGAAATACAGAGTGGTTTGCCCAGTGCCCCGCCTGGTCACACACCAAGCAAGGCCCACACCCTTGTCTGAGCAGAGGTTGGGAATCCAAGTAAAATTCCAGGCAGGAAAGGAGCCCCCGGGAGCCCTGAAGGACTCTGAGCAGGGGAGTGGCATGAGGGGAGGGTTGTGGGAAAGTGGCTGAGGGCTTTGAGTCTGAAGACAGTGCAGGCAATGGGGCTGCGATGGTCCTGGACCCAAGAGCTGGGCAGCGGAGGAACACAGGAGAGGTGGGCTAGGTTGAGGGGAGGCACAGAGAACAAACTCAAGGCATCCCCAACAGGCACCCTCTCTCCAGGCCCAAGCCGCAGGGGCTCAGTGGCAGGCAGTGGCTCCCTCAGGCCAAGGCAAGGGAGCCCCTGAGCCCGCCTCGGGCGGCCCGCTCCCCACCACATGCCAGGCTCCTACACCCAAGCGTGTTTTTCTTAGCTGATTCCCATGCCAGATTGATGAACACCGTAATAAAGGGGGCAATCACATTATTCCTGAATGCATTTTAATAAAAATCAAATAAAAGCAATTATGTGAATTTCCAAGAGGATCACCTCTCCTCCTTTCCCCGAGGTAGGAAACGGAATGAACTCAGGAAATCATTAAAATCAGAAACCTGAACTGGCGGCCACGGCGGAGCTGGCGGCTGCCACAGAAAGACAGGAGGGAAGCGGGTCCCCAGAAGTGGCATCACGGCAGCTCTCCTGAGCTCTTTCACGGGGAGTTCCACCTATGGGCGAGGAAGGGTAATGAAGAGCCAGGGGAGATGCTCCAAACTAGGTCACTTGTGCCCCATCCAGGGCCAATTCTCCAGCTTCTGAGCAGCTCCAGCCTCCAGAGCAGAGTGATCTGGCATGCCAGCTTGGGCCAGTGGGGAGGTGACACAAGGCTCAGGAGAGGGTCCCCAAATAAATATGGCTCTCTCTTCCATGAGTGACATGCAGCCTTAGGTGCAACTGGAGGCCAGGTACTAGGTGTCCAAGGACAAAGGCCCTTGAGGTATCCACAGGTGTTTGTTATCCACACTGTCTTCCAATGTCCCCAAAAGGTGTGGCATTGCACCCTACCTGACGTGTCTGGGGTCATCCTTGCCTCGTGTGACTCAGGGATGGTGTGCTCCCCTGGGACTGAGGCCGATGCAGCCCAAAGGCCGAGATACCAAGGCCACCTAGCTAGAAGGTGATGCCAGGACTGGAATCAGGGGTCCCCTGAGGTGCAAGGCAGGCCCATGCTCCGTGGCCTGGAAGGATGGGCAGCACTCTGCCGGGCTCAGCTAGGTGCTTAAAAGCCTGAGAACTCAGCACCCCAACTGCTGTTTCTGGCCCTGGTCTGAGACAGTGTCACTGTCTCCAGCATCCTAAAGGAGGTGCTCCTGCTTTCTGTATAGGTTAGGGACTTGGCTTCATCTAGGTGAAGTGACCTGCAGCTGGAGCCGGGCTGCTGGGTTCTGTCCACTGTCAGAGTCCACATCTAGAGACCATGTTTGCCAAGCTACACGACCAGCCTCTTACTGGAGAACAGGCCTCACTGGGCGTCTGGGTAGTGTCTAGGTGCTGGGCAGACAGATGGGAATCTGCTGCCTCTGTATCCATGCCAGACAACAGCCACATCACTGCCACCTGAAGGGACCGCCTGGCTGTGCCTGAGTTCATCTCTCATCTCCCCTGGCCACCAGGTTCTGATCTCAGGTTTGGGGTCAGGAAGGTCAGCAGTCACAGCACACCTTGGGGGGCAGCTGGAGTAATGGAGCAAAGCAAGGAGGGCAGCAGAGGAGCTGCTCTGACTGTGTGTCCCTGGACTGCTCCTGTGTCCCCTGTGGGCCCAAGCATCTGCGCCCACATGCACAGAGGCAGGTGTGGCCGGTCCTCAGTGCAGACATTTGGTGGTGCTGATCCACACCATCCTGCTGTTCCCCGCAGCTGGGGCGCCCTCCTACAGGTGCCCAGGGGAATGTCCTCCAGGTGCAGTGTGAGCAAAGAGGGCCCAGGGGAGGACCTGGACTCCTCACACTGCTGATGTCACCATCCCCACAGCGCTGCTGGCTCCACAGCTGCCTCTCTGGCCTCGGGACCTCAAGGTCTTCCTCTGGGTTTCTGAGGCAGTGGCACTTGGCTGCAGAGACCCTGAGAGAGGAAGACAGGGTGGGAGAGCTCCCCACAGTGCTCTGCCCAAACCCTCCAAGCCTTGTACTCAGCAGGCACCCCAAAAGCAGGCATCTCCGGGATGGGGAGCCAAAACTAGAGAAAGACAGGGGCCCTGCATACCGCACAGGGCCAGTGGCTGTGGGGCCACGCCATGCACTGGTGAGCATGAACCTAAGTACGAACGTGCGTGTGTTCCTTCAGTCGCATTCACCGGCACTTGTGCTGAACACTTTGCACAAGTGTTTCGCATTCACACATCAATACAGAGATGGATAAAGGCTCGGATTCTCTCCTGGCCCTCTGGGAGCACCAGCTATGGGCCTGATGCTTCGGTGCACCCGAGATTGCGCAGGTTACCTGTGCCACTGCCCGGGGACAAGGGCTGAGAGAAAGGTGCCCCAGGACGACAGCAGACCCAACAGGGAAGCCTTCGGGAAATGAATCGTTGCAGCAGCTGCTGGAAAGGGTCAGCTGAGCGGCCCGGTGGAAGGGCCCTCAGGCGGCCACACCTGCTTGCGCAAACGCTTGGTCCCAGGTCCTGCTCGGTTGCATCATCTGGAAGAAGCTTCCCGTTTCAGAGCCTTCGCTAGAGTGAGGAGGTGAAGCCAGGTACTGAGTGGCCCTGGAGGGAAGGGACCCATGGGGCTGGGGTGCCGGGTGAGCCTCACAATGTCCCTCTGCCCCTTTAGAAAAGGCGCTGGGAAGGCAAGATAGACTCCAGGTCTCAGAAGGGCACCCACACCCATGCTAAAGCTATTGTTAAAAAGAGGAAGAGAGGGATTAACAAAATGTGGGGAGTGACAGGAGCAGGGCTAGAGGCAACAGATCTTCCCTGGTGTCCACAGTAATCCAATTCTGAAGCAGAGAGGTCATGAACCTTGTGATACATTTCATAGCTCACAGATAGTCTTTTATATGTATGAAATGTAATGTAATAAAAAGTTTAATTGTGTTTATGCCCGAGTTTACAGGCTCTTCCAAGGCCAGGTTGGCCCAGATGCCTCCACGATTGCCCCAAGTTGGCGTTTTTAGAGACGTCCCATTCCCTGCTCTATGGCAGTGTGGAGCCCTTGACTCTTGCCCCAGCTCCTTGTTTCCAGAACAAGGCTGGCTGGTTGTGAATAGGCAGGGAGGGGACAGATGCCAGCCCACTCTCTGGATGGCTTTGAGTGTGTCCCCTCTGGACAGCAAGGGACTCTGGGCAGCTTGTGTTCAGGGCTTGGTAGACTTTGCCATCTATCCCAGAATGGCATGGGGTGGTTTGCCTGCCTACACAGCAAGACTCAGGCAGGCATCTCGAGGACTGTTTGAGACCATATTCATCTGGGCAGTCCCTAGCCCAGTAAATCCTCTGTGAATTGGCTTTAAAATAAACAAACAAACAAACAAACA
Source organism: Capromys pilorides (assembly GCA_004027915.1). Taxonomy (NCBI): domain Eukaryota; kingdom Metazoa; phylum Chordata; class Mammalia; order Rodentia; family Capromyidae; genus Capromys; species Capromys pilorides. The sequence goes on from PVKN010004442.1 coordinate 26,840, forward strand.
AACAAAAAACCCCACTAAACAGGTGGCCATGGTGGTGCACACCTATAATCCAAGCACTCATGAGACTGAGGCAGGAGGCTCCTCCCTAGCTCAAGGTCAGTTTTGGTTACATACTGAGTTCAAGACCATCCTTAAACTGTAGAGAAACACTGTCTCAAACAAAATACCCAAAGAACAAAGGACAACAACAATAAAAAGAAATGAAAAGGTCATGGAATAGAAACTCTCTGCTGACATAGGGCAGGGCAGGAGGCTAAGAGCTGACCTGGAGCCTGGCTTCCACGAGCCTTCCTGGCTGGAGCTTCAGCCAGAGCTTCTGGAGTCTTCCTGGGGCCTCTCACTGGGCTGGAGGATTGGGAAACAGCCCCCCAGGAGGAAAGGGGAGGAGAAGGGAGAAGAGAGAATGCCCATCAGTAACCAGGGCTATAATCCCCCAGGTCCCCTCCCCAGGGACAAAACCCCAATCTGCTGCACAAGGGAATCTGCCCTGGGGCCCTCACCCAGGGTAGCCCTAATCTTAGACCATGCTCATCACTGGCTGAGCTCAGAGTTAGGGGCTGGACTTGGGGGGGGGGGGGAGTGGATCAAAGGCAGAGGAAATTAGCATCACAGTGAGCCCAGAGGGGGAGAGAGGCTGGGATTAATTCACTCTCCCCTTCCTGCTGTCCCTTCAAAGCCTAGAGAGTCTGCCTGGGTTGGGGGAAGGGTCACCTTCCATTCCTAAACCCCTGCCACACACCTGAGGCCCAGTTCTTATCTGAGGAGGTAGGGCGGACATAATGATTTGGGCTGAACCTGCTGGGAAGATCCGAGCTCCCACGCAGGGCCTGTGGGGCCCTTGGCTGAAATGATGAAGGCTGGCGACCACTGGGCTGGTGCAGGTTGCAGAGGCTGGAGCCTGGGCGCTGGGCCACAGGGTGCACCGGGAGCCCACAGGCCCTTAAGTGTCACTCTGGATACAAGGGAGTGTGTCCCTATGTGTGTGTGTGTGTGTGTGTCTGTGTGTGCCTGCAGGCACCCTGAACACACCAGGAGGTTGTCTCCAAGGACTCTTAGTGGTGTGTGGAGAGGACATAGCTGAGCTGCAAGGTGGTGGCCACGAGACCAAGGTCCAGCCAGAGCTGTCCCCACAGAAGCCAGCATTGCTAGATCATCCTTGGCAGTGCCGGCTTTGGATGGCTTGGTGCTCACTGCCCGAGACCTGCACATAAGCTTCTCGGTGAGCACCTCCTCCGGGTCCCCTTGTACCTCCCACCCCAGGGAACACCAGCCACCCTGTCTCCTGCCCCAGGAGTCGCAGACGTAAACCTCTCACAGCCCAGGTTCATCCTTCAGCTAGCTCTTGGTGCCTGGTCACAGAACAGGAGACCACAGCTGAGAAAAGAGGAATCTCACCAACAGAGCTGAATTCAGGAACCCAAAACTATGAATTCTGAGTGGCCTAGAAGGGCCAGATTGCTCTCTGGCCAGCTCTCAGCCTTTGAGGGCCTGTCTTTCTAGAGCCCCTGCGCTGGTCTGCTTACCCTAGCCATTCCTAGGTCACAGACTGTGGACCAGCAAGTCCCTCCCTCAGTGCCAGCCTCTGGTCTGTGCCACCCACCAGAGGGTGTCACCATGCCTGGCCCGATACCTCTAAGACCCCCATATGCCCCACCTACTTCAAGATTTGTTCAGGCTGCTCTCCTGGCCCTGTCACCCTGCCCCAAGTCCCCATGTGTCAAGGCCCACCACAAATGCCATCTCTTTTCACAAATGTCTTCTCTGTCTCCTGCTCCCAGGGACCTGGAGACATTCGGCTCTTCAGTATAAAGCACTTCACCTCTGGGGAGGTCTTAGAGGGCACAGCAGGGGTTTCACACATCTCCCCATCCTTGACCCTTGGGTCAGGACAAGAAACAGGACTGCACAGATGGCAGCCCCTGGACCACTGCACAAGCCACCAAGCGCCCTCAGAGCACAGCCACAGAGCATCCAGCCCAACAACAGAGGCTCTGGAGCCGACTTTCCTGGATTCAAATCTCAGCTCTTCCACTTGAGCTTCCTACTTTACCTGTCTATATTGTCATTTATCAACGGACGTAATACCGTAGCTCAATTTTTGCAAGGGTGAAATGGGTTAGGCTATGTAAATTATCAGACCAACACCCTCCACGTGACATTGCTATCCACTTTCGCCACTGTGAATATTGTTGGTTATTTACAGAAGACTACAAAGAGGTAATCTGTCCCCAAGAACGGGAGTCCACACATGACAGGAAAGGGCTTTAACATCTCTAGTCACATTCAATGGCCAAAATCATCTTGGGAGAAGCTTCCAGCAGGCCCACTTCACAGATAAGGAAACTGAGGCCCGCAAAGGTAGTGTGAGCGCCTGGTGTGTCTGCAGAGCTGGGATACACGGGGCCAGGTCATGCAGCTCCAAAGTCCAAACTCTTTCAACAAGCCAGAGCTGCCTCTCTGTCTGGCAGGGAGATAAGGCGTGTACACAAATAGCTGTAATCCAAGGTAGAAAGTGATAAGTGCCAAAGCCAGTGATAAGCCCTAGGGGGCGGGGCCTGCAGCTGCAGGAAGGAAAAGAGTGCAGGTCCGGTCATGCTTGGGGAGGGGAGGTGTCTGATTCCAGCTTGGGGGAGGGGAAAGGAGGGGGTGGGGAGCTGAGACTTGGTCTGAGCTGCCATAGTACCTACAGCATCATCAAAGCCAATACATACTTAGGAGAGGAAGAAAAGAGGAAAGGAGAGGGAAAGGCCCAGCAGGAGGGTGGGTCTGTCCTGTCCACTGGGCCCAAGATCAGCCCCATCACAGGGAGAGCTCCAGCAGCCTTTGGAGGAGGTCAGTCTCCACTGGATTGCCTGACCCATCCGGTGTTGTACTCCATACCAGCAAAAACTTTCCAGCAAGTAGAGCAGGATGGGGCCTCTGAGGGCCAGGGCAGTGGTGAGTGGTAGCCTGCTTGGACCGCCTCCTAAGAGTGACTCAAATTTTCAGGAAGTGTGAGTGAGTGGATGTTAGACTAGCAGCTTCAAACGAGCTGTGGTGGGAGTATTTACACGGCGGCAATCAGCAAATACTACCAATCAGAGTCTCCCCCTCTGCAGAGCCAGATGTTAAACATTTACCAGCACAGCACTGAGCAGAGATGTTTGCGGTGCATGGGAGCCGAAAGGACCCCAATCTCCAGAAGCGTACAAGCAATGACCATCACTTTCCCGGGGCACTGAGGCCAAGGGGTTCTTGCTGAGTGAGGGGCTCCACTCAGGGGGCCTCAGAAGCCCCTTTCCGGGTCCAAGTGTCCATGAATAGTTGGGTTTAAGAAAACACTAGATCAGGGTAATTATCCATGCCAGGAAATCATTAACGACTTGACCCAGAAGGTGGGAGTTGGGAAGGAACTTGAGAAAATGCGCGAGGAGCCACTTGTTTGCCATGTCACGGGTGGGAAACTGCCTGGTGTCACTTGGAAACATGAGGAGCAGAGCCCCTCTCCCACCCCTCCGCCTTGGGCTTTGGGAGGGTGCGCACCCTGGATGCTGCCTGCTGCCTGCTGAATATCCTCCCATTCAAGGTCCATCTCGGTGTTTGTCTTGTCCACCAAGCACAGGTGCAGGGCAGCAGGAACCAGATCTGCTTCTTCATAGCTGGACACCCAGGGCCAAGGTTTGTGCCTGGCACGGGGCTCGTGCTCAATAAATATTGGTTGGCTGAATCAATGTGTCTGCGATCCTGTCTTATGGTAGCACTCAGGGGTTGGGAATGCCATCTTTTTTTCTTTTTTTTGCGGGCTCAGGCTGCCTTAAGGGTGAGTATGGGGATTGAACTGCCATCCGGTGTCTGACTGGGATTGCTGGCACAAGCACCTAAACCACTGAGCTAACCCGAAAGCCCCCCTTGGAATGCCATCTTCTGAGGCCATCAGCACTGGAGTCCCCATATCTGTTCTCGTAATCAAGAGACCAGGGTACAAATGCCAACTCAGCCTAGTGCTGGTATAACCTTACCGAGATCACCAGGCCTCTGTTTCTCTATGAAGGGGGCCATTCGATGTGTAACTCTGCATCCTTTCCAGGCTGCTGTAGAACATGAAGCACTTCTTTTCTTTAAACAGATTCTAATGTGCTGTGTCTGTGGGAGAGAGAGAGCCTGGAAAGCTGTCTCCAGGGGCCAGCCTGGCCCCGGGGCTCCTGGTAGACGCTGGCCAATGGGCAGGACATGGCTCCATTGGGGCCGTCTGGAGAAATCTGGATCAGACCAGCCCATGTCCTAGGAAGCTGGGGTCCTGGGGTAGACAGAACTCCCAGAGGGCAGGGAGGGGAGGATACAAAAAGATGGCATGTGAGCCAGGTATGGCGACACAGGCCTGTGACCCCAGCACTCAGGAGGCTGAAGCAGGAGGGTTATAATGAGTTTGAGTCCAGCTGGGGCTACACAATGAGTTCAAACCCAGGTTGAATTACAAAGCGAGGTGCTGTCACCAAAAACCAAAACCAAACAAACACAGAAAGATGGCACAGGAGATTTCGGGGAACCCTTTCCTTTTAAGACCAAAGGGAGAGAACAAACTGGGCAACTTTAAAGTCATCTTTGTTTCTGGATGACTCGAAAGTACTGCTCACCAGGTTCACCATCCCTGAGAGAAAGGCTGGTGCCTAAAAGCAGGGTGGATGTCCTTCTAGGTCTGTCCCAGTAGCAGAACAGCATCTGCTCTATGGCTCCATGGAGAAGGCGCCCGGGAGGTTTCCCCAGACAGGCACGGCAGGCCTAGTTGGGTAGGGCGGGCACTGTATTGGTAGGGAAGGGGCCCGGCTCACCTGGGCAATGGCTGGATGAGGAAGAAAAGCACGGTGGGGCTTACCAAAGGTGGTGAGGGCAGTGGAAGACTGGGCCCCGGGGGCAAGGGAGGCAGGTGGAGGGCATCCAAGGAGGGACCACGGTGGGGCGCAGGACAGAAAGGGCCTGCGTCAGCAGCCAGGCCCCGGGCGGCAGGCTCCAGCTCGCTTGTCTTCCTTGGGATTCTGGTTGGCACTAGCTGTGGCTGGGAACAATGCCTGGATTTCTTTCTTTCTTCTCTCTCTTCTTTTTTCTATTTTAATGATGGGGGTGAGGGTCACTCACTGAACAGCTCAGCATCCTGGAGGCGTCCTTGGCATTGTGTCCTTGGAGGGTGGGGGGGGGGAAGCACCTGCAGGGGCCCCACAGCTGGTGACAAGGTACAGGAGGCCACATCAGGCTGAGAGTCCTAGCTCCAGCCCCGCTCTCGCTCTGTGACCACGGGCAGGTCCACATCCCACTCTGGTTTGTTTTCCCACAGCCTCCACAGAGCTTGTTTTACAGGCCCCACACAACGTTGATGCTTCTCTTCCCTGTTCACATAGTGGCATCTGATGGTGAAAGTCCTTCCTGGGGAACCAGGAGCCCACCCTGTGTGTGTGCCCCTGTGCCTTCTACCACACTTGACCACCTGCCAGCCCCTCAGGTGCTATACTAGTGACAGGATGGGACAGTGGACCACTCTACTCTGCAGTCCATGCTGAGGTACCACACCACGCAGATGAAATGTCCTGTGCCTCAGTTTCCTTCGCTATAAAATGGAACAGTTAATGCTCAGGTGAGGACCCCAGGAACTCAAATGGTTGAGCTACTCAGGACCTGGCCATGGTAAGAACTTAACAAGTTATTGTGTGGGAGCTAAGCAGCAGGCAGGGCCTGTAGCACCCAGAGCCTAGAGAAGACTAGCAGCATTTCTGGCCAAGACGCCAGGACAGGCTCCTGGGCAGGTAGCTGTGGCCTTGAAGGCTGGGAGGGTGTGTCCCAGGAGGCAGGAAGGAATGAGCACAGAATGCTAGCTAGCAACAGAGGAAGCCACCCAAAGGGCAGGGACAAGGTCAGGGCAAGGGAGCTCCAGCCCCCAGGCCAGGCTGCTGCAGCCTGGAGGTCGGGCAATGTGGAGAGGTAGGAGGGGCGAGCTCCTGCTTGCTGTCCAAGCCTGCCCCAGTATGGTGCTCTGTGGATGGCTCCTAGGGGATGGGAGAGGATGCTGTGGAGGAGATGGGCGTTCAGGTAGTGCTTGTGGCTCTGGGACAGCCACCACCTTTCTTCAGAACTATTCAGTCATCCATAGTCTACTGCGTGGCTCAGAGGACCGCACAGTAGAGCAAGGGCCAGGGTTGCTAATTCTTCAGCCTTCGATATTCCGAGTTCTGGGCAGCTCCTTGCTATGCCTGGCAGTTTCCTGCCTATATCCCACCGAAGGCGCCCCTATGGAAGTGCTCTCAGAAGCAGAACCCACCCCCCCAAGCCTAAAGTGAACTATATAGGTCAACCCACCGGTGAGAGACTCACGGTGATCAGAGGCCACAGCACCACTGGACTACACTGCTCCTCCTAGGTTCTCAAGCTTTCCAACTTGGCAGAGGGGGAAACGGAAGCACAGGGAGGCTGTGATGCACTCAGGCCACAGGGCAGGGCAGGGCAGGGCGTGGTAGGTCAGGGACCTAGCTGTCCCCAAGCTGAGGCAGGCCTCAGTCTATTCCCAGGATCTGGGGGGGAGGGGGGTAGAAGGTTAAGTGGGGTGTGGACACTGACCCAGGAGGAGGGTCCTGGAGATTCCAGGCCAAGCCTTGGATGCAGAGAAGGGTGGGGCAATCCCAGAACAAGAGGAGGAGGAGGAG
>PVKN010004443.1:0-33510 GCA_004027915.1 Capromys pilorides
AGGAGACCCCCCTGCACGCACACACACATACACCCTTTGACAACTCTGACTTTTGTCTCTTTTTCCATGTAATTTTTAAATCTGTACTCATATAATCTAGGTTTAAAAAAAGGCAAAACTTACGTGTTCTGGGAAGATATTTTTAAGAAGACATACTGTTGTATAGCTATCAGTGGATTTATTTTGAGTAATTCTGAAATTTCAGAGGAAAAAAGCTTCAAAATGTTGCCCTAAACTTGCTGTTCTTTTGTTTCTTCAAATATTATAATCGTTAACTGCAAATAGCTTCTCTTACTTTGAATTATCTTTAGTAAAAATCTACGCTTTTATTTTTTAAGAAAGCAACTTTGAAGTTGTGAAGTGGGCATGTAGTTTATTCCTTCATATTTCTTTTTCTAGATATGGGAAATGCCCTTTACCTCCACATTGACACTTTATTTAAGTAGGAAAAATGTTTTAGACTATTTTCTTAAAGTAAGATATGCAATGCCTTGGCAAGCTAGTCAGCTGATGTATTGCCTCTGGTTTTCAAGGTGGACTGTAATCTCCTTAAGAGAGGGGATCAGGCACCCATTTACCCACTTGCTGTGTACAATGCTTTGTGTTTATATTTTATTATTAGGCTCAGCTATAGGCATGAAAATCAGAAAGAAATTCCTAAATTTGCTTTTCATTTTTCAAAAGAAAAAAAAAAGGTTTAAATGTTCTCTTCTTCAAAGTCACTCTAGTATTTATATTCTGAGTTTACTTGCCACTTTTTATGGTATCTAAGAGCTCTAAGAAGTTATATTAAAAGCACAATTCCTACTCCATAAAAATTTATGAGCTTACCATGGTAATATCCATAAATAAGTCACAAATTCTGACCATATCTACAAAGCACACCAGCAGGCTTAATCAGGACTTATCTTACTGATCTCTAACAGGTGAAGTTGTGACTTGCCTAAGAAAAATTAGGAAAAGGCTGCTCTTCAGTCTGGTGTAGCACTGATTATATTAATAAATAGCATTTTATGGAAATGTAACTGCAAAAATGAAGATTTATCAAAAGGTAGACAAGGAGTGGTGAGTTATGTATAATCTAAGCATTCTAAATAGTAGTTCTAATGCACAAAACATTTTATAAAGTGATAGTAGTCCACAACTTTTCTGTAACATCTCATAAAACAAAATATATCTGTACTGAAACAAAGATGTAAGACAGTATAAGGACAGTGAACTATCAGAGTACTTCAGGCTTTCTAACAGGTGTGACCAAAATATATAGTGACTTTAAAAAATATTACTTGGACACAGATCTTAAGAGTATGCCAGTCTCTGGAGAACCAGAACCTTCAACTGTTTTAGATTGCACCTCAGCCCAGGTGATGTCTCTGTCAGAACCTCAAGACATTGCTGGACCCTGAGAACTTCACCATGCAGGGGCACGCCTGCCAGAACTACTCCCACTACAAATGGCTCTTGCAAGAGAGTGGACAATTTGGGAATAATATTATTCCCACTGATGCAACCAGTGATAATCTGATTCTCCCACATATACAGATCAAATTTCACAGTTTTATGAAAAAGTTTTATGTTGATTCTCAGAACTATGGAAGTAAAGGACTAAGTAAGCCAGCTTCAGGAAGAAGATTTGGTACCGGACATACGCCACCTGCCAAAGAGAGTTGCTAATCAGCACATTACAGAAGAGCAAGATGATGATTCTCATGTTTATTACTCTGAATCAGATCATGTGACACTGAAGCACACACAACAAAGTATGTGCTAAGTATGGTAACCGTGAATTCTGCTTTATTATTCCCCACATCTTCTGTGTCATTCATAAAAGTCTGGTCATAGTATTTCTATGATATCTAAAATTAAAGTTTTAGTTAAAATTTTGGTTTTCACATAATGATTTTTTTGACTTTTAAAAAAAAGAACTCCAATAAAAGAAAAACTTCAAAACTCAGCTTTATTACTCCTTCCTATGATACTATGCTTTCTGTAGTCTGGTATATTACATGTCTCACTTAGAAAAGACATATAGAAACATGCATGCGAGTGTTTTTGTTTTTTCCTAAGTTTTAGTAAGTAACACAACAGACTTTGCTCCACGATTATAGAGCTTTATGCAACATCTCTGCCTTCTAGGTAGTGTAGAACCAATAATGCACCTGTAGAAGTCATCTATATATAGGAAATCTGGCAGGCTAGAAATGTACTTCCATCTTAATTACTTAACATTTAATTCCCTATTAAAATTTTTATTTTAGGGGCCGGCGAGATGGTTCAGTGGTCTAAAGCGCCTGCTTGGGAGGGCTCAGGCAACTGCGGGGACTGCAGTTCGATCCCCGGCACCACATGCTGCGCCAGCACCACCACCAGGGCTGGCTGAGCCAGCCACAAAATGAATAAATAAAGAAACAAACAAACACAACAAGCAAACAAATAAATAAATAAATAAAATTAAAAAAAAATTATTTTAAAAAACTACAATAAAAGACACACTGCCATTAACACCACTCAGAATACCTCACTTAAAACACACTTATCCCATCTTTAATGTTACTTTATGAAGCACTTCTGGAAGTCTTCTTTCATGAATGTCTTCGCTACTGTAGGTGTGCTTTTTAAAAAAATAAATTCAGGGACTACTGCTGCACAGTGTCATCCACAGAAAAGGTATCTACTGACTGTTCAAGTTGAGAATTAACAGGGAGTTGGAAAGTTACTGGGTTAGGACTTTAGATGCTTTGGCTCCCAGTTGTTGTTGACACGGGTAGAAAGATCACCTAATATTTTGGAACCTGTGCCACTTTCGGCAAAAGAACAGTTATAACTCTTGTCCACGGGAGTGTTTGGATAGCCAGGGCAGATCATACATACACTACTAGGTGCACAGGAAAGCACCACAGATACTGTTAAACATCAGGGAAAAAGAAGCCAACAGGCAAAGTGACTTGAATATGACACACCATCACTAGTTGACAAGTTAAGACAGAACTTATTAACTTTGAGTTTTTAAAGTACTGACCCTACACTGGGTGTGGTGGCAAGCGCCTGTAATCCCAGCTCTTGGGAGGCTGTAAACAGGCGGATCACTACGAGTCTGATCTAGTAGTGAGACCCTGAGCACCCTTGTAGACCTTTCTCTAAAAAAAAGAAAAAAAGAGAAAAGAAAAAGGAAGTACCGACCCTTTTCCATGTCACATCTCATTGATAAGTTTCTGTCCTAGGAACTGTGCACATTTTCATTCAGCATTATTTGCAAGTCAAGCTAGTTTTTCTATGAGAAAGCATTATAGCCATTCTCAATTTACAGTTACACCTCAAATGCATGTTTCCTAATTTAAAGATGGTAGTACTTTAAAACTGGAACAACTCTCAGATCAGACTAATTTTTTATGTAACTAATTTATCTGTTCTACTTCACTGAGATATGTGTTTGTACAAAGTACTCATAATCCTCTATACGGCTAATAAAACCAGTGTTTTGCCAAACCAGTGTTAGTAAAAATGAAACTGCAGCGTGTACAAAATAGGACTGCTTTGTAATTCAAAAAGCTTTGCCGGTCAGGCAAGTGCCAAGAACAGGAGGCACAGAAGTTGGATGGGAAGAAAAGGAGAGGGTGGCTTGGTGGAGGAACCTTGAGTGCTGCCGCTAATACTCTGGACCAGGCACTTGAAAAGCTCTCCAGGCTTCAGCTCCCAGGGTGTTGGAACCGGGTGACTACATAGTGCAGCACTTGGGGTGTTCCCCTCACCCGGATGCTGTGAAACTATTAGGTGGGACAGCGGCGGCGCTCGGGACTGCAGTTTGGGAGCGCAGGGCGTCCTAGGCTGAGCAGACAGGAGCAGGGCTCAGCCCGTCCACCTCCGCTCTACTTTTCTCAAACCAGCCCCCGGAGTCGGGATGGAGCCGGCGCAGGTCACTCACCGGGCCAGTAGCTCTAGGAAGATCACATTACTGCAGCAGCCTGCGAACACTAGGCCCACCGCCAAGGCTGGGCGCATGGCTGGGGCAGTGGAAGAGGAGCGTGCGTGCAAAGGAAGCACCCGCTTCCACCGCTACCTCAGGAAGCCTGCAAGGAACATCGCCACGGTTCCGGAGCGCTCTCTGCCGTAGGGCCGCCGCGCTTCTCCCTGCCCCTACGGCCGCCACCGACGCTGCTAGCGGAGGAACTGTAGCTCCCAGTCAGACAAGGCCCCGTTCATCCGAGGGGGCGTCCCAGTCCCGGATGGACTACACATCCCAGCATGCCGCGCACCCATAGGTCTGGCGCAGACTTGGCCCGCCTTCTCTAGGGTTTCAGAGTGGGTGAAGAGCCTAAAAACATCGCGAGATCAGCGGCCACGCGGCCTGCTGGGAAGTGAAGTTCTCAGGTTGTGTTTCTAGAGGTGGTCTGAAGAGCTCGTTCATGACTACCACCACTGCTGGCTGGCGCAGTACAACTACAAACCTATGAAGATTCGTTAGAGACGTTCTAGTACCGGAAACAATTATTCCAGATCCAATAAACTTAGTAATTCATCTAAATATCTCTAGAAAGGTAGAGTGAATCCAGAAGTACAGACGCTGAGCCATTTGGCCTTTTCAGAGCTGTTCTTTAAGAAAAAGACTTTGATTCAGTCTTATCTTAGGTAAAGGTGGGAAGGAGCAGTAATGCCTACCTTATATGGTGAATGAGTGTTTAAAGGTATAGTCTATGAAAGCCTAACACAACAAGTGTGTTGCTTTGTTAACATTCTTGCGTAGGCACTCAACACACAAATTGACTCTTAACCACTCTCTAAGATAAGAACCTTCTTTACTTCATTACTGACATATGCCCACATGGCGACGGCTCAAGGTGGAGTGCTCATTAAATATTGAATTTAACTGGTGGTAGACACTCTGTTCATTTTAGTGCTCAAGCCTATTCATAATGCTTGTCTCTACTCCCATTTTAAGGAAACAGTTCACAAATTATAAAATCTATTAGAATTCCTGTGGCGGGTGTTAAATTATAGGTTTCTAAACCTCACACACAAAGTTGCAGACTCAGTAAGTTTGAAGTGGGACACAATAATCTTCGCTTACAACAGACACTCCCCACTCCCAGATAATCCTGATGTGGTCTGTAGGCCACAACTTGGGAAAACCAATTTTGAGGCATGTTGTGTATCTTCACAACCTCAGACTGTTCATGCTTTCAAAAATAACCAAAACAATAGTAATTTTAAAGCCCTAGTTATCTTTCTATCATGTATTTTGTTATTGTATTTAATTACAATTTAAATGTATAATATGGTAAGTTGCCAAACAATAGTGCAAACACATGCACTAGGCATTGGAAAACAGAAAATATTGTAAATCTATTTATTGCTTCTACCAATAAATGAATCATGTAGGGTGGACAAGGTATGAAAAACACCTGACAAAAATAGTGTAGTACTATCCTACCACAGGTATATAGTAAGTGCTATGTGGTTAAAACTGAGAGCTAGGATGATAGCTCAGTGGTCTAAGTGCCTGCCTGGCAAATGCCAGGACCTGGGTTCAATCTGTGTTATGCCAACCACAAAAACCAGGCATGGTGGCGCACACCTGTAATTCCAGCACTGGGGAGGCTGAGACAGGAGGATGGCTATGAGTCCAAGCTACATAATGAGACCCTATATTAAATAAATAAAAGATTAAAAAATTAAAAATAAAAGAAATAATTTTCAATAGCTCAGATTGCAAATGTTATAGGAATTTAGTTGGGAAAGAGAGAGAAGTGTGCCTCCTTTTCATCGTTAAATATCCCATTGCCGATATAGGCATTTTTGACGAAAACTTCCGAACGCTGATAGTTCTCAAAGTGTCCCAAGTGATCTGACTCTGCAGTTGAAGTTGAAATTACCAAAATAAAAGCAAGCAGCATCTTAAAAGGTTATGACTAGGGAAAGTGCCAGTAGGTTATGATTAAGGCTGCACCTCAGCATGCTTAAATCAAAATCATTACGGGTGGGGCCCAGGTATCAATTATCCTTCAATTTCCCCACATTGCTCTCATGTGTGGTCAGGGTTGAGAACTACTGTTTTAACTGTGTTTTAGTGTTTAACTCTCTGTCTTGTTTGATCCTGGCTGTAGAATAGTCACACAGGGAACTTTTAAAAACAATTTCTTTAAAAAGAATATCAGTCCCACTTCAGACTAAGTAAAGCAGAATACTTGAAAATAAAGTCAAGCAATGACAATATGCCCACCTCCACCACAGGCAATCGTGAGCACAGCACCTTTTCTGTCAGTTTCACTAAAAACAACTTCCCTTTACACAAACTTCCATTTTCTGTATGTTCCAAGAGCTTGAGAGCAGTTAATGAATGTTATAAACATCTCATTAAATATCAGCTGCAACACGCTTGAGTAATTGAACAAGGAAATGCCAGAGTACTGTAATGGCTCTGTATGCTCTGTACCTTCATTCTTCTTCCATGTTTTTGTTTAACCTATCCGTGTATGTGTGTGTGTGTGTGTGTGTGTGTGTGTGTGTGTGTGTATACATATATATATATATATATATCTCCACTATATATATATATAGTGATGTATATATATTCAATGTGCACACCAATTATCTGGGATCTTGTGAAAAAGGCAGATTTTGATTCACTAGGCCTAAAGTGTGGCCTGACTTTTTGCATTTCTAACAAGCATGGTTGATACCCCTAAGTAGTGGACCACGCTTCGAAAACACAGAAATCTATAAACTAGTTCTCTCTGGAAATTTTACCATCTTTTCACTCCTGTTGGTTCAGGGAATCTCATCCCCTGCTACTGTCTTTGTATTCCTCCTTTCCATTTAGTGTACAGTCATTCTCACAAACACATCTTTCTTCCTCTTTTAAATATCTTTAAAGAACAATCCATATTTGTAGCTTGCTTTTAAACCTCCAATCAACTTCTTAAACTACTCTGATCAAAGCAAGATTATTTTCATAAGAAAGCAGTCTCAGGAGCACCTAATTACTTTTCAGTTGTCAAAGTCTTTTACCACAATCTCATCTTACATGATCTCTCAGTGGCTTCACACAATTAAAGCCTCATATTTCTTGATCTTCCTCTTATCCCTCTGTGTCTAAGACATGAGTCTTCTGTTTCTCATCTTCTCTTTTCAGTTTTTTGATCCCTGAGTTCTCTCAGAGGTCCACCAGTTATACCTTCTTCTCGTGGCCGTGAACACTTTCCATTGGAGACTTCATCCTTGACTCCTCCTATCACATGTGTGACTGTGAGCACGTGTATGGATATGTGTACATGCAGTTCCAGTCTCCCTCATATTATAAATCAAAGTTTCCAACTGCTTTGACATCGTTACTAATATTTCCCTAGAAACCCTTCCCATCAACACAGCTTATGTAATCCTCTATGCTCCTTATATGCTTTGCTCTCTATTAAAAATGTCATCCACCACCTCCTCAAAGACCTCAAAGATTTTCAGTCTTTCTCTCCGCACAACACATTTATTTGCTGCTTACATCCTGCCCATTCCACCTCACAGGTCTACATTCCAAATTCCTCTTTTCATTCGTATCGATACCAATTTATTTTCCTATAAAGGCCTTCTGACATCTTGATATCTTCAGCCCCTGACTACTTCTTCATTCTCCACGCTGCCTCCAGACTGTTTCCTAAAACAATCCAAACTCTTTATATCACACTGCTTACGATCTCAAGAGGTGTGTTCTAATTAGTCAACATCATATTAAAAAATCCCGAAATGTATCAGTTTCAAAGCAAAAATATTTGTTTGCTATCTTATAGTTCTGTGCCTACTTTGCTCGGCTCAACCCTCAGCTGGTGTTTTCCACATGGGTTCTCATGTAGTTGTGATCAGACATTGAAGGCTCGCCTGGGTTGATACCTGAGATGACTAGGACAGCTACATGATCATTAGATATCTATGGTATGACAAAACACCCAAGAATAAATAAAAGCTTTAATGAGGAAAGGTTTGGGGGTGGGGAGATAGCTCAGTAGAAAAAGTGCTTTCTTGGCAAGTGCAAGGACCTGAGTTCAATCCAAAAAAAAAAAAAAAAAAGCAAATTATATTTTGGGTCATAGTTTCAGAGGTTTCAGTCCAAGGTCAGTTGGATCTGTTGCTTTCGGCCCTGAGCAGATGCAGAATATGTTGATAATGAGAACAGGAAGCAGAGGATCCTGATCATCTGACAAAAGCTCAGAAATATGGAGAGAGGGAGGGGTGGGGGCTTCTTGTTGGCCTGTTGTTTCTTTGTAATACCAGGGCCTTTTAACTGAGCTACAGATCCAGCCCTTTTAAAATTTTTTTAAGTGTATTTAGGACAGGGTCTACAGGACCTACAGGGTCTCAGTACACAGATCAGACTTGTAATGATTCTACCATTTTCAGCCTCCCAAACTCTAGAATTACAGATGTGTACCACCACACTCAGTCTCATTTGCATCTCAGCATGCCCTGGAGGTGGGTGGGGCAGCACAGTAGGCCAGGGATTGAACCCCTGACTCCTGCATCTGCCTAAACAGGCACTTTAATCCACTCAGCTATCTGGCCAACCCTTAAAATTTTTATTTTGATACATGATTTCAATAAATTGTTACACAAGCTGGATTCAGACCTGTAATTCTTCTGTCTCAGCCTTCCTAAATTGCTGGAATTACAAGCATGAGCTACCACAACTGCCAAGAGTATTAAGCGAACCTCCAAATTTGTAGGAGTAAAAGGAGCAGCTACTACCAAAGACTTAAGGCAGACTACCCAAGGCAGGAACAATTTGACAGTGGGCCTTTTCTCTATCTTCTTCAAAATGACAATCAAGCCTTATTAAGGGAAGTATGGCTGCAGTCCTTTGGCTAGCAGAATAACTTAACAAGTTGCTGATGAGACCAGCTAGAAGCCACCATCTGGGCTCTAGCTGGGGCCTGGGCCAATTCTAGGAAGGTGCTGGTGAGAGTGATGTATTTGCTACTAAGCAGGCTGGGATACTGGCAGAACTTTCTGGAGTGTGCCTATAAGAGCACTACTGAGCTCACTATGGTAAAAACCTAAAGTTGTCTCATGTGCTGAATAAATCCTTCAGAAACAAGAACAGAGAATGCAACAAACACAAGAGAAACCTCCTCCTCCTGCAGTTCCCTGCAGCCTCTTTTACTACAGAACCCTACACTGTGCTGTCCAGCAGAGGAGAAATGGCCAGAGGATGCAGCTGTAGCATCCCAAGCAAGGCCATGAAGGGTGAATCTGACCAATTGTGCTAGATCCACAATTGAAACATCAACGTTTTTCCAGGAGTCATGTTAATTTCAACATTTTAGTTGTTTCCTCAGAAAACCAGCGTTGTATAGGACGATTTCATTTCCCAGATCTATTTTCCTTCTTTATTTCTTTTTTTCTTTGAGACAGGATCTCACCATATGATTCAGGCTGGCCTTGAAATTACTATGTGGCCTAAGATCACCTCAAATTCACAACAATTCTCCTACTTCAGCCTCCAAAGTGCTGGAATTACAGACATAAGCACCATACCTGGCTTTTTTTCTTCTTCTTCTTCTTTTAAGCCTGAATTTAAAATTCAAATATCTTTGAATTAATAGTGATTTCTCAGACAGCAGCAAGATTCAAGATGTTTAACACCTCTATCCCCTTGTGGTGCTCTGACTTTGCAAAGAAGGACCTGTTGATTTGGGAATGTTCAGCATCTTTGCCTCAAGCTGTCAGCAGGAAAAACTGTCACAGTTATTTTAAGATCCAGTTTTATTTCAAGTTCTGGCCACTCAGACATATTTTGAATCATTTATAAAATCTACTTACTGTGTTGTTGACAAAAATTAAGTAAGATGACTCCTATGGGATGCCACTTGGTAACTCAAAGTGACAGTCCTACAGAGACCTGTCATTTGATTTTTAAAGACCTATTTTCCTTATCTATCATGCAAGGATGATTTTCTCATTTCTACGTACATAAATCTTGAAGTCTTGGGGCTGTGTACAGGAGAGACATACTATAAATAACTTAAGGTATTATTTATAAAGTCAAAATAATCTTGTTGCTTGTTTCATAGGTCATATTCAAGCAATGCTGCAGTGTACTGGTAGATTTATGTACTTTAACTTCTTCAAGAGCTTTATGCAAAGACTTTTTCAGATTACTAGATTTAAGAAGCATAAAATTTTTGCTAAGAAGGAAACATTTTTAACAAAAGGGCAAGAACTTAATGTTATTAATCTCTAGTGACCTCTGCTTTATTCTCTGTATCTACTATGTTGTTCTAGGTGCTACATGTAAGTAGAATCACATAGTATTCTTTTGTGACTGGGTTATTTCAGTCAACATAATGTCCATTAGGTTTATCCATGTTATAAGGCATAAGAAATGCCTCCCTTTTAAAGATTGAATATTCCATTTTATGCATAATTTTGTTTACCCATTCATCTATTGCTATGGTTTAAAAACAGTTTGTGTGTGTGTGTGTGTGTGTGTGTGTGTATGTGTTTTATGGCCAGCTCAGCCTGCCCTGGGGGTGGTACTAGCGCAGCATGTGGTGCTGGTGATCGAACAATGGTTCCTGTGGTTGCCTAAGCAGGCACTTTAGACCACAGAGCCATCTTGCTGGCCCTAAAAACACTTTTAGTGTGCCACTGAGATGCTTATGTGTAACCCTCAAGTAGATGATAGTTAGCGATAGTGCTTTAAGAAGTGGAGTTTATTGGGAAATAAATTCCTTAAAATTAATACATGCTATGTATATGTATCAGCTCCTCACAAGGAATGTAAATATCATGTACTAAAAACAGGCACTAATAAAAAAATAAAATCACACCTAGAGTGTTAGCTAAATTCACAACTGGTATTATTTTGAGAAGCCTCTTAGTCTAAGTCTCAATTTTCTCCTCTGTAAAATGGATTTAATAATGCTATATATCTCACTGGACTTTTAAAAGGATAATTGACATCAACTTAATAAAATTGAATAGAAAGTCTAGAAATGTCCAAGTCTGGCCAAATAGCTCAGCAGATTAAAGCACCTACAAGCAGGTGCATGGGACAGGGATTCAATCCCTGGTCCTGCTATGCCAGCCCCTCCCCCCAGGCACACTGAGATGGCGACTGAGACTGGGCATTGTGGTGCATGCCTGTAATCCCAGTTCTTGGGGGGCTGTAAACAGGGGGGATCATTACGAGTCTGATCTATTAGTGAGACCCTGATTACCCTGTAGACCCCTCCCTAAAATGTGAAAAAGTAAACAGAATTGCCCAAGCAGTTGCTTTTATGGTTAAAGTAACAGAAACATGCTCTGAGCTTTTCTTTGTCTACTGTCTTAGCTACTGTCCTCACTGCCAGGACAAAATACCCAGTACCTGTATGTTAAAGAGGGAAAACATCCTATTTTTTTAGTAGAAATTAGTGACTTTTGTCAAGCGAGTTCATTCCCATTCCCATTCTCGTTCTTGCAGCAACACAAAGTGGTAGAACACAATGCATCACTGATCAGCTAAGCTGCTTCCAATACCATTTGGCTCCAGTAAATATTTTAATATGAGTATACAAATAGCACTTCAAGATTCTGCTTTCAGTTATTTGGGGGTGTGTACCTAAAGTGGAATCTCTGTATTATTTGGCAGTTTTTGTTTGTTTGATTGACTGATTGATTGATTTCTGCAAAGCTTTATTCCAAAGGGGCTCAGTCCTTCTTGGTAGCTGCTTTCCTCATGGCGGCCAGGCCATTGCTCAGCTCCTCACGCTTCCTCTTGGCGCAGATGTACATCCCCACCCTTGTCTCGATGAACTTGAGGGTGCATTTGTCTTTGGAGACCTTGAGCAGCTCCATGGCATGTTGTTTGTAGGGGGTGAAGCCGCACACCTCCCAGATAATGTCCTGCATGAGCTTGGTGTGTTTGATGAGGTGTCCCTGACGGGGGCTCCGCCCCAGTTTGCTCACATTCTTATTTACTTTGTGGCTCTTGTTGAGGCCCATGGCCATGGGATAGTGGAGGGCCATGGCTACTGTTCTTCAGTGGTTGCTGTTTTATTTTTAAAGAAAATCCCATGCTGATTTCAGCAGCATCTGTACCATATTATATTTTCACTTACACAAGAGTTCCAGTTTCTCTACATCTGTACCATTGCTTGCCCTTTGTCCATACTTGCTATTTTCTGTTTTATTTATTTTTGTGTTTTTTTGTTTGTTTGTTCATTTCTAATAGTCATCCTAATGAACATGAAGTGCTGTCTCATTTTGGTTTTGATTTAGATTTTCCTAATGATTAGTGATAGTAAGCGTGTGATAGTAAGCATGTTTTCATGAATTTATTAGCTATGCACAGATCTTCTTTAAGGAAATATCTATTCACATTCTTCAAATTCACATTTTAAAAATCCTGTTGTATATAATCTTTGAGCCAGATTCTTTCTATAGTTGGCTGCTTTCTGACTAAATATACCCTAAAGAATAAAGTCAGATAAAGAAGAAAGCAGCTTTTGAATATCCTTCACTTGATACCTGGTCAATTTGCTTCACGACCTTCTTCTATTGTGTTCCTTTTCAGATTGATAATTTATTTTCTTTTAGTACTTTAGTATCTTTTCTTTTAGTATTTTAGAACTTTATCCTGGATTGGTTTTAAATTTGTAATACATACCAATGATAGAAAAAAATCAGTTTTTCTTCTCTCTTCTGGACCCTAGTAACCAAGTACCCCTTCCTTGTAGCTAGCAATGTTTTTGGTGTTTTGTGCATTCTTCCATTAGTCTTTGGGGTTTCCTTTACACCCAGACACTCTATTTTCTGTAACATATCTTAGGAAATCTTCCATATTAGCACTATGCTGATATAATGATCACATCCACTTATAGAAATGGCGTCTTTCATTTAACGGGTCCATTGTTGGGTGCTGAAGTTGTTTCTAATCTTGCTCTCTAACAAACAGCACTGCATCAAATATTCCTGGCATGTATTTTTGAATAAACTAACTAGGCAGCCAACTAGCCCTGAAAGTTCATCAATTTAACTGGTTTTTGTTTCATAATCAAAACTGGCATAGTAGTACTAGCTTTCCAGTAGCTCCCATTACTAATGATAGGTTTTTTGAACCTTTTCTCTACAACCAGATACTTAAAATATAATGATCTGATCACATACTTTAATACTTAATACACAATATAAAATATAACATGTTATGTGCCTCATTCATTTGCTGAAAACTACAGCCTAACAGTAATTCCTCACAGAACCAACATCATTAGGAAATAACTAGCTCCAATGGAGCAAAAATTTCCAGATAATGAATCCATTTTAGAACTGAAATTTCTTGTACTGAAATAATTTTGCATGGAAATTTTCATGTAATCCTTTATGTGATATAATACACTGTCCGTTGGCTCTCCTTATCTCTTGTACTCAACACGGTGACTTTGAGCATCTATTGTTAGTATGCTGATTCTTATTAAGCCATCTGAACATAGTTCAAGTGCCCTGATTCTAAATGGCCCCCATCCCTCTAGGAAACTTTTCCATGTAGGCTGATTGGTGCTGCTCTGGTGCCCTCTAGTGTCTGGCACTCACTCCTGGCCTATCACTTAATGCATCCAAAATCTTGCCAGTGCCTCTCTCCACTACCACACCTTGAACTTAAAGGTAAGGATGATGGTCTTGTCAGTTTGGGTATCCGGTTCCTAACAGTAGTGTGAGCCTGAAACTGTCACCAATAATATGTGTTGTGTAAATGAATGGTTTAATAAACACATAAAGGAGTAAATGAATAGATCCTTATACTCCTTAATTGGATTCTCCTTTCTGTATTTTACAGCTTTTATTTTTTTATTTTTACCTACTCTGTTGCTGTTTTTACATTTGATGATCTTTGGCCACTGTTCCCTTCTAGCCCTCTGCCTTCTGAGAAACCCAGCTAAGCATGTAAGATTAAGTTTAAAGTGAGTAAGGAAAGAAAGGCTTTCCATATTTCAAGTTTAGAGATTTAATGGGTAATCTTTCTGACAGGTAGCTTCAGAATTCAAAGACCTAGTTTGTTTCCCTCCTAGCTCTTACATTGTGAATTGAATTGTCAATCAGCTGATCATTAGGTTAAAAAATTACTGCTGTTTAAGTCTGAACAAATTCCTTAAGAATCTACTTTGTGGGCCAGGGAGACAGCTCAGCTGTCTAAGTGCCTGCCTGGCAAGCACAAGGACCCAGGTTGCATTCCCGGTACCACATGCCATGCATGCCCTAGGCTGAGCTGGCCACTGAAACTGGGTGTGTGGCGCACACCTGTAATCCAGTGCTGGAGACTGAGAAGGGAGGATCACTGTGAGTCCAAGCTGCACAGTGAGACCCTATACCAAATAAATAAATAAAAGATTTCTAAAAGAAGAATCTACTTTGTGGCCAACACAATGCAGAGACATATAGGATTATAGATCACAATGCTTGCACATGGTAAGAACTTAATATATATTTATTGATAAGTGTTAGGGTTTTTATTTGAATGTTCCCCAACAGCCTATGTGCTCACATTATATTATGGGGTGTGATACTCAACAGTACATGAATTCATAGCTAAATGTAATGTTGGGACACAAAGCCTGGTCGAGAGAAGTGGGTTACTGGAACATGGCCTGGAAGGCTGCCTCTCTCTCCTCCCTCAGTGCCTGTCTGCATCCTTCCACCAGGTCATGACCTGTTTCTTCTCTGCTGTGCCCCTCTGCCATGCTAGCCTACCTTGCAATCAGCTGACTATGGGCTGAAACTTCTATGGACTGTGAGCCAAAGTAAATAGTTTCTTCTTTTGTCATGACGAGAAAGACAGTAGCTAAGACAGTAGACAAAAGAAAAGCTCAGAGCATGCTTCTGTTATCTTTAAGCATAATAGCAATTAGTTGTGCAATTCTAGACTCTATTCACTTTTAGCTAATTGACATCAATTATCTTTTTAAAAGTCCAGTGAAATATAAAGCAGTATTAAATCCATTTTACAGATGAGAAAACTGAGACTTGGAGAGGTTAAGAGGTTTCACAAAATAATACCAGTTGTGAGCCTAGCTAACACTCCAGATATGTTTGATTTTATTTTTATTAGTTTGCAGTACATGATATTTACATTCTTTGTGGAGAGTTAGTTCACGTACATAGCATGTATCAATTTTTAAAGATTCCTTTTCCCTCGCATGCCTCCTCGTCTCTCCATTTTCTGTGTTTTATTTTTATTTTTACTTTTGTACCAGGAATCAAAATCAGGACCTTGCACTTGCTAGGTAGGCACGTGTGCCACTGAGCTATCTACCCAGCCCTTCCTTCCATTTCTTATTTCTCTTTCTATATGAAGAAATCTACCTCCCTACTTCATATTATTGATCTTTTACTTTGCTATTTATTTATATTTTGGGGTTTGCATATAAATGAAACCATGTGATATTTAAGCTTGCATGTCTGATTTGGTCTCCAGGTCTCATCCGTTTTTCTACAGTTGGATGGAATTTATCTTTCATTATGGCAAAATGATATTCCATTGTATGTAAATACCATATTTGATTTATCCATTTATCTGTGGATGGACATATAGGCGGCTTCTAGGATTTAGTTATTATGAATTATGCTGCTATAAATATGCATATATGAGTATACAATGTCATTAAATTTTTTGGAAAGATACCTAGAAGAGGAGTAGCTGGGTCAAACGAAATTTCTAGTTTTAATTTTTTGAGAAATCTCCATATGAATTTTCACACTGCTTGTAGTAGTTGTCATTCACACTCACATTGTGAAAGACTTTATTTTTCCTTATAGACACATTAGCATTTGTTTGATTTTTTGATCATGCCCATTCTTACTGGGGTAAGGTAGAATCTCAGTGTTGTTCTAATTTGCTTTTCACTGATGGCCAGCAATGCTGAGCACTTCCTCAGATACTTATGGGCCATTTATATTTCTTCTATGGTATGTCTATTCATTTTGCTTTCCCATTTTTCTTGGATCTTTTATTTGGTGGGGGACTAATTTTTTTCAGTTCTACATATGTTCTAAATATATCAGCTATATCCAGATATGGGCTCTACCTGAAGAATACCTGGTGAAAAAAATTGCCATTCTATAGGTTGTCTTTTCACTGTATTAGTTATTTCTTTTGCTGTGCAGAAGCTTTTAATTTGATATGATTCCACTCATGAATTCCTGGTACTATTTGCTTTGCAATTGGAGTTCTGTTCAGAAAGTCCTGGCCTGTGAGAGTTTTATCTATTTTATCTTCCAGCAGATTGTGTTTTGTTTTCACATTTAGTTCTTTGATCCATTTTGATTTTAGTTTGGTAAAAAAAAATATATGGGTCTTGATTCAGTACTGTGTGTGTGGATAGCTAGTTTTCCCAGAACAATTTATTAAAGAGGCTGTCTTTCCTTTGATGTGTATAGCCGTTTGTTAAAGATTGGTCTGGATTTGGGGCACCACAATACAGTTGCTCTATGACATGGACCCACAACACTTTCAGCTCCATCAGAGAGACAAGATAAACATTCATGAAGCCATCAGGGTGTCTCAAAATACGCTAGGCTGTGGCCCAGCGCCTTGTACCTCTCTCTTGCTCATCTCCTACTCCTGTCCCCGTAGCCACAGGGCGCTCTTTCCTGTTCTTGCAGCGTGATGACCTCATCTCTGATCCAGGGACTTTGTGCCCCATGTTTCCTCTGCCTGGAATACTCTTAGGTATATCCATGGCTTCTTCCTTTTGTTTAGTTCTAATTGAATATTGCATTCTCAGAGAGACCTTCTTGACCACCTTATCTAAAATAGCACCCGTGCACATTTTATCTGACTTTACACTGCTTTATTCTCCATAATTTATCATTACCTAACAGGATATTTATCTCTTTATATATTTAATTTTTGTTTGTCTCTTCCAGTCAGTAGTAAACTCCAGGGGGTGAGGGACTGTGTGTACCTCCAGTGCCTGAAGTAGAGCCTGGCACGTAGCAGTACTCAACAAGCACCTGTCAAGTGAACACAGTCACTTATTACATGTCAATATTCTTCAAAATAGCGGACAGGTATGGAATAGCAGTACTGTGCCAGGCATTTTGCTAGATGTTTTACATTATGGTATCTTATATATGCTTTGTTATAGCCCTATGGGGTAGCTATATTATTTTATTTTCATTTTATAGACCTAGATAAGAAAATCAAACTCAGAGCTCTTAAATAACACTCTCTGTGGCATGTTATTGCTCTACTAGCTGAGCTGGGATCAGGACCACATAACCTGACTTGCCATACATGGTGTTAATCATGTCCTGGATTTCATTCTACCTGGGTTTATTTCTCTTGCAAGGCTATAGTCTGTATGTCCAGAGTTTTTGTGGCAAGTAGTTTCTCTTGCTGTAGCATCTTATTTTTGCACTGATCATGTTTAATAAATTCCAACAGGCAAGGAAGAAACCTGAGTCTTGGGCCTTTTAAGCATGGCTTCACAAGGGTCAGGACACAGAGGAACAGTTTATCCACTATCAAATATTATCTGGGGACCATCAGACTTCAGGGGGAGGCCTACAGATCCCCCTGCTTTTTCTTGCCCACAACGTATGGTTTATGAGGAACACATAATTCTGTGAGCAGTAACAAGGGGTGAGGAATATCAAGGCAGGAGAGAGATGTTCTCATTCACTTTACTAATGAAGGAAAGTTTATTTCTGTGCATAAACTTTGTAGAGTTTCTTATGACACATCAACGGTTTTTTGTTTTGTTTTTGTTTCTTCTAGTGCAGTGTTTGCAACCTGCTTTCCATGCTGTCCCTGATTGCTGGATGTTACATCATGTGCTTTAAGACTAGACAGTCCCTGAACCCTTTCTGTAGCCTCAGTGTACTCAGGATGGGGGAAGCTGGAAGGTACTTGGGCAAACCCACCCTACTCAACCTTGTTGTTCTTAGGGGAAGGACAAATGAAGGAAAATTAAGACGACTCTGAATTAATATCAACTCTGTTTTCCACAAGGCATCAACATGATCTGAGATTTTATCTAAAAGAGACTTTTGGGCCTGAGAGATAGTTCCATGGTCTAAAGTACCTGCTTAGGCAAGCTTAGGCAACCACATAGACCACAGTTCAATCCCTGGCACCACATGCTGCGCCAGCCCCACCCCCAGGGCAGGCTGAGCCGGCCATAATATAAATAAAAAAATTAAATTAAAAAAAAAATCTTGGGGCTAAGGAGATAGCCCCAGTAGAATAAGTGCTTGCCTGGCAAGCACAGGGTCCTGAGTTAAATCCCCAGTACCACAAAAGGTGGGAGGGCAGTAGCAAGATGCTTCAGCGATCTAAAGCACCTGCTCAGGAAAGCTTAGACAACTGCAGGGACTGTGGTTCAATCCCTGGCATCACATGCTGCGCCAGCCCCACCCCCAGAACAGGCTGAGCCAGCCATAATACAAAAACAAACAAACAAAAATATTTTAAAAAATAAATAAAAGAGACTTTTTGTAGATAGTATGTTTTGCATAGGCTGAAGGGGAGAGAAAGAGATAGAGAAAGGGAAGATGGTGATCAAAGTATACAAAATTCCGGTATGGCTGGAGAAATAAGTTTTAGTGGTCTGTTACACAGGTGTGATGACCATAGTTACTAATAATGCATTGTTCATTTCAGAATAGATAAAATATTATATTTTTTACATTCTAATAACAAAAATGTGAAAAATTTTATGTGTTAGAGGTATCAATTGCTGTATATTGATTTGATCTTTACATATTATATACATGATAGAAATGTCACACTATATTCTGTTAATAGATGCAATTGTTATGTCAATTAAACATAAAATAAATTTAAAACACTACATAGCAAGACCCTGTCTCAAAAAAATCTTGGAAAAATGAAAAATTGGTGAGGTGATGGATATGTTGACTAGCTTAAGTGAGTCTAACATGTACACAAACATTGAAACATCACATTATATTTCATAAATATATATAGTTTTTTAAAAAAATTTGGTTTAGTGTCTCAACTATGTAGCTCAGACTCATAGTGATCCTTCTGTCTCAAGCTTCTGAGCTTTGGGATTACAGGCGTGTGCCACTATGCCCAGTTTTGGTGGCTGGCACAGTACTCCAGGGGCTCCTGGGTTGCCAGGGCATGTGGTCCTGTTGATCAAACTCAGGTCCATGTGCATGCCAGGCAAGTGCTTAGACTTCTAACTGTCTCCCCAACCTCCACAATTATTATTTGTCAAAAATTTAAAATAACTGTACATGCTTGCAAAAATAAAAATAAAAATTGGCATTCATTATTAACCTTTCTTTGCTGCTATAGAGTCAGCATTGATTTTCTCCATCATTCTTCCATTATTCATAATCTCATGAAACAAAGTGGGGGGTATCAGAGAGGAGGGTGGGCAGCTTTGAGGGCTGGAAGCTCTTGTTTGTACAGTAGCAATACTGCGGTAGTGATGGGTGAAGAAAGAGAAGCTACTACACATCCCAAAGGGTTAATTCCTGAGGAGGCAGCTAGGAGGACTGCAGAAACCAATGGTTATTGTGTGATCACTCTGCTGCAGGAAATATAGAGATATTTACCCAGACCCATGAGGAAATGTAATTATCCATAATCCACATCTTGCAAAAAAATGAAGGAGAAGCTCAGAGATGTTGACAATGAATCCATGGTCACACACCTGATTCACTTCTCTTTTTGTTTTTAAATTTTTTATTACTTTTAATAAGAAATAACAATGCCACAGTTTCAAAACACAATAGTAGTACATTCCCAATAATTGATACAATGCATATTGTTGTCCTTGTAGTAGTTACACAGAGCACAGGATGTAGACATGTTAATTTTTTTTGAAGTGAAAATTTTTCTAATCATTATTGGTACAAAAAATTTCTTCTCATTGAACTAAGAGAAAGTAGTTGAAGCCAATGTTCCATAATCATAGTTGGTTATTGGCAAAACTGGCAATGTTGAAAGCTGTTGATTTAAACATTTTATAGCTCAGCATACTAATCTAGCTTTATGTTTTATGCCTTGTGGCTAAACTTTTCTGCTGGGTGGTTAAGGGAAAGTTAAAGCAAGACTTGTATAACAAAACATGTAACTTTATATCTCCCAAGGTCAGGATTTACTTTGAAACCATGTACAGTGCTTTATAGAACTGTTGTCAGTGTCAGCCATCTGGATGAGTCACGGCCACTGCTTGACCAGTTTGCTGTCTGAGAAAGCCCAAGAGAATGTTTTCTCTCCAGATGACTCTCTTTAGGCACACTGTCCATCTTCAGTCCCTTTCCTCTGTAGCCCCATAATTTTCTTGAACAGAAAATTTGGGAAGCCACTGAGTTATAGAATGTTACAGTACATGTTCTCTTCTGTCCTGAGTCCTCACTGACCTCCACTGCTGGTGGGAATGCAGACTGGTGCAACCATTATGGAAAGCAGTGTGGAGACACCTTAAAAGCTAGAACTGGAAATCCCATTCAATCCAGCTATTCCCCTACTGGGAATTTTTCCAGAAGAACTGAAAACATCATATCATAGTGATATCTGTGCACCTATGTTTATAGCAGCACAATTTGTGATAGCCAAATCTTGGAAACAACCAAAATGCCCATCATCTGAAGAATGGTTGACAAAGATGTTGTATTTTTATGCAATGGAACATCACTCTGCTATAAAGAATGATAAGCTAGAAGACTTTATATATAAATGGATGTCTCTTAAGGATATACTCATAAGTGAAATAAACCAGACCTATGTGTGTAAATATCATATAGTCTCCTTAGTGTAAGAACTCAAAAGGAGAAATAAAAATGGAGAGGCAAAACACAGCTGAATGGAAATCAAGAACTTAAGGGTTAAACAATGAAGTGACTGCACACAGAAAACATAGAAAACATGGCAGAAACAAAACCATGCACGTATATACACAGGATGTATTTGATAATGGTCCTGAGAACCTCATTTCTCTTTTTAAAAGCCTTCATTGAAGCCAGGCTTGGTAGTGCCTGTCTGCACTCCCAGCACTTAGCAGGCTGAGACAGGAGAATCTCTGCAAGTTCAAGACCAGCCTGGGCTACCAAGTGAGCTCAAGTCTAGCCTGAACTACATAGCAAGACCCTGTCTCAAAGACCAAAAAAATAAAAGTAAATAAAAATAAAAGACTCCATTGATTTCTTATACCTTTACATAAAATACAAATTGAAACTTCCTTCCAGGATCCTTAATACCCTGCTTCCAAGACTCATTTTGATGTATTCCACCACCTACCTTCTCTTGGACCTCAGCTGTACTGAGCCACGTGGAGCTCCCCGCAGCCTTATCCTGCCTTGTTGTTTTGCATCTATTCTTGTCACCTGGCAAATGTCTGTTTCATTTCTTCAGGTTCTGCTCAGGTATTCTGAGAAACCTCCTGACCTCGTCCCAAGCTAGGAGCTCTTCCTAAGAGTTTGGATATCTTTATCCATCTCCTTGTGTGTGTTTAACTCACCACACACACGAACCTGACCATCACTTCTAGACTAATACTTTTCCGATGGTGCCTACAGTCAGGGTGCAAAGTCTGAAAGGAATGATGACATCCAATCCTTACAGGAATAAGGGGATGCCATGCTTCATCCTCTTGCTGTGCAAGTGC
Organism: Capromys pilorides; assembly: GCA_004027915.1. NCBI lineage: Eukaryota > Metazoa > Chordata > Mammalia > Rodentia > Capromyidae > Capromys > Capromys pilorides. The sequence continues at coordinate 21,603 of PVKN010004443.1, forward strand.
TCCCCTAACTCTTCCTTCCAGAACTGTGCTATCTAATTTGGGAGCCTCCAGCCCCATGAGGCTATATTTAAAATACCAAAAGTTAAATAAAATGAAAAAAATCAGTCCTTTAGTCATGTTACTAATATTTCATAAACTCAATAGTTACACATGGCTAGTGGCTTCCCATCTCAGTGCAGAATTTTGAAAAAGATAAATTTTTATTTGTATATTTAAAGTATACAACATGATGTAACAAGATACTTGTAATTGGAAAACAAGTTGTTATACTGAAGCAAATTAACTTATCCATCATTTCAGAGTTATCAACTTTCTTAGGGCAAAGGCAGCTAAAATCTCACTTAGCATGAATCCTATATATATGGTTCTATCATAGTTCTAATATGGTTCTATTAGTTATTGTCCTTACATTGTACATTAATCTCTGTTAATCCTACAAGTCTGATACTTTTTTTTTTTTAGTATTTAGTGCAGGGTCTACAGAGTCTCACTACATAGATTGGGCTTGTAGTGATTTTCCTGTTTTTAACCTCCCAAGCACTGGGATTACAGGCATGCACCACCACGACCAGTCTCGATTTCACCTGGGAGCAGGGCCAGCATGAGGGATTGAACCCTGGTCTCTGCACTCTGCTTAAGCAGAGTGGACTGTATGTATATAGTCCACTGAGCTATCTGGCCAGTCCATGTCTGATACTTTGACAATGTAAATTTATGAAATATATTTATTGGCATAGCCATAAGTTAACTCAACAGATGAGATAAGAGTCAGTTGGGCAACTGTGCATGAGGTACTATTTCAGCAAAATGGAACAAGAAACTGTAAAGCTTTTCTCTAGAGGAGAAACCCTCCATAGAAATGATACTAATTTGTCTAGAAAATGGCCTTCTTTTAGCTTCTTGGTCCAAAAAAGAGCAAGAAAGGTTTAGAAGAACAGGAGCTATTCTTACAAACTAGTCAGTAACTCACTTCTTAGAAAATTGTACAGATTATTCACCCTTCTCTCTCAAGATCCATTTTCCAACCTTATCTGTCTTGCAGCCCCATCTCTAAGGCTCACGTCTCACTTTACTCGGGCTTTCTTACTCCCTGGCTTCTAGCTGAATTTGGTAAGTAGCAGGTACTGGCCAGGAAGTCAGAGGGCAGGGAGAGAAATAAAGAACTTGGAGGTTTTGTTCCCCTTGATGCCTGAACCATGAACTATGGTTCTGGACATGGCTACAGCTCTCCATCTCCAGCCATAATTCCTGAGACAAACACCTCTTCCATCAACACAACTCATGCCAATGATGCATCCTCACCTGTTGTTTCTTCAGGCCTAGAGCTAGTAACTACACCCCAGGGATTTTTTGTTTGTTTTGTTTTTAGCACTTTGATATTTCATTCTCCCTTTTTGTCCTCTTAACTCTGTATACATCTTTATAGAAAGTCCTTTCATAAAATTCTCTTTCAGTTACCTTTTGAGGTTGTCATTGGTTTCCTTTTGAGATCCTGATTCACATGGAGCCAAATTATGTTCTATATTCTTTGGAAATCTATTCTCTAACTTAATGTAATTGTTGATTTTTGTGGGAGACACAATGTGGAGCAGGGACTGGAAATTAGGAGGGAAAATGACAGGAACATTTCATTGTCATCCTTTCATTGTCAGTTTTTGTAAATAAGACTTTATGGTACTTTAATCATATCCATTTATGTATATATTGGCTATGAATGGATTTTGCATGATAGCAACATGGGTAATTGTAAAAAATAAATTCAAAAGCATGTACTACCTTCAGAAGTACGTCACCCACTCTTGCAGTGAAACCATGTATACTTCTTCTAGATTTGTTTTTTAGCTGTATTGTTCCCACAGATATGTATAGATATCACACTGCCAGTGATGACTCTTTCTTCATGCTAGTGCTGTTAAGTGAACATTTTAATGACCATAATATTATAGGCTATGGCACCAGACAGACATGGGTTCAAGTCTTAGCTCTGACATTTACTAGGAGAACTCAGACAAGGTTTTAGAATTCTCTAAAACAACTCAGATACTTATTCTGTAAAAAATAGAATATTGATACCACCACCTTCCTCCCTAACAGACTTGTGAATGAGGATGATATGATTTAAAAAAAACTTCAGCCAGATCCTAGTGCAGTTGAACGAATGCTTCTCAACTCTTTGTCATCCATGCACCAAGCCCTGTGCTAAGAGGTAGAAAAAGAATGGGTCATAAGCTACAGTTTTTGTCTCAAATAACTAGTAGATATAATGAGAAAGATGGCCTTACTGTTGAAATATCTTCATATTTATTTTGGAACTAGAGTATGGCCTGAACCCTCCCAACCTACTCCTCTTGTCATCCAATCAGGTTTGGTAGGATTCCTGCTCTGTCAAGGTGATTGGCACTCTCCTTGAGCTTTATCACTACAGAGGCATCCAATTTCATTGGTTCAAGGGGAAAGATGCAGTTACTGTGAAATGTCTTTTTATCTTATATGTGCCTCATTGATCTGGAATTCCATGTTTCTTCTGCAGTAGCATTTTATATACCTAAACATCATTAAAATGATTCCCTCATGCTTATTGGCATTCCATAGGCGACTTAGTGACAATACTGAGCTGGTAGAAGGGTCTTATGCATCATGAATATGAATATCATTATTCAAATTACTCTGGTAGCTGTTGAAGATAAAAGGAAATGTTTTATTTTGTGTTCATTAAGCACTAGAGGGTATGTTTCCCCTGGCTGCCGACTCATTATGCCTGTTATGGTTAATGGGAGTTAAATTCCAACATCACATCAAGGGGGAGAAATGATCCCTCAAGTATTTGAAAACTTTTTCCTCTAAATTGCAGATCAAAGCTAGGTTATGAACTTTTCTGCTGTCTTGCTAATGGATTATACTAACTGCAATCTTTGAATTTTTTTTCCCAAACCCGAGATTTCCCTACATAGAAATGATTATAGAAATTTTGTAAGCATGAGAGATTGTGAAATCTACTACAGCCAGCTGCCATTATTGGTTTTCCCTGCAGGAGAGAAAAATTAACATTGCATAAATATCTGTTTCATATCGCCTGTGCTCTCTCACCTGTGTGTGTGTGTGTGTGTGTGTGTGTGTGTGTGTGTGTTTGTGCATGCGCACACATGTGGCTTATTTTTTATTAAACCCTATGAAATGTCATATGAGGAAACTGAGGCCCAGGATTTTTCAGTGAATTTAAAAAAACTGAGAGAATTAGCAGACCAAGTTTAGGATATTCTGGTTTAAAAGCATGGTAACTCCACTGTTTTGAGGTCTCCTAGGTATCAGTGACATACTCTTGTGACAAATTCTGTATATTGAGGCTAGAGTGGACATTCAATTAGAGCAAAATCTGAGCTAACAAGAACTAAAAAGGTGTGGCTGGGGAGATAGCTCAGTGGTCTAAGCATCTGCCTGGCAAGCACAAGGACCTGAGTTTAATCCCCAGTACTGTATGCTGAGCTGTATACCAAATAAAAAAATAAATAAAATTTCTTTTAACAAAAGAATGAAAGAGCTATAATCAGTTCATGTGAAGCCATGCAAGCCAGCTGCTGATGTGGCTTTTTTCCTCTTCTATAATCTTGCTCATGAGAAAATGAAGTAATGCTAGGTCACTATGGGTAAGTAGCTGTGATTTGAATGTGAAGTTTCCCACCAATACTCATGTACTGAGGCCTTGATCCCCAATGCAGCAATGTTCAGAGGTGAGGTGTAGAAAGGAGCTGAATCCGTGGGGCCTAATGGACCATCCTTAACCCTCAGCAGCTGACTAAGTCACTCCTGAGTTCACAGCTGAATGGGCTTTGAGAAGTATCTTCCTCCTAAGTGCTCCTAGTCTGAGAGGTAGGTCCCTGGGGTTGTGTCTCTGAATGGTGTATCCTGTCCCCAGCCCCTTGTTCTCCCTCTCTGGCTCCCTCCTTCTTGGCTCACCTGAAGCAACATTTCTTCTGCATATGCTTCCACCATGTGTGTCTGCCTCAGAACCAGCTGATCATGGATTGAAACTTCTGAAACAATGTACCAATCAGTCTTTCCTCCTGTAAGTTATGTGTACCAAGTATTTGGTCTTCACAACAGAGAGCTGACTAATTAAGAAAGTGCCTCTCTCTGTGAGTTGAGAAGGAGGAGAAGGAGCATGTGCAGAGTTGAGGAGATGTGGGCAAGAATGAGCAAGCGGCCGGGTTGGGGCCTCAGGATGTGCTGGGATGAGAGGTGCCCTGTGTCTGTCACTTTGGTGTAGGGGAGCCTTCTAGTGACTTCCAAGGAAAAAATCCTAGCAAGCTCAACCCACGTATGTTTTCATAATATTTAAGTCAAAATGTCTTTCATGTGGCATAGGACTTGTTCTCTCATCATCACTGATGGTGGAAGAGAAAATCAATCTCTGCAGTTTTCACGCCATCTTTTCCTCTGACCATTCTGGGTTGTAAGCAGGACGTGGCTCTGCTTTGTATCTTCCTCCTACGTGCTGTTTGCTGAGTCTGGGAAATTTTTGTTGTTTTTCTTTGCACAGTTATTGGTCTGGCTCTGTCTAGAGTGAAATGTGGCCCCTGAAGGACAGGAAATGGATCTGCTCAGCAACACTTGAAGCAATACATAGCTCTGCCGAGACCCTGCTTACAGGGCTGTGCTAAGCTCAGAGCACCTAATTACCAACCAGGTACAGACAAATGGACTCAGTGTTTTGGGAAAAGCAACAAGAATGATGAAGAAAGACAAGCTGATTTATGAAGAAAGATTAAAAAAGCTGAATAGGTAAAGCTCAGTAAATGATGATGTCGAGGAACCCAGGGACCTTCTCTTTATATCTGAAAGTTGTAAACAGTCTGCAGAGTAAGAATTATTTTGGCTAGAGCTAAGAAATATAACAGAGTAATGAAAAGAGATTTATGATAATAATGGACTGTAATTTTATACTTATTCCCAAACCAAGAAACCTGAAAACATTTTATAGCTAAGTGTAATGTATATGCTACGACAGGGTCTATTCAGACCCTACAATGGCTTGTAATTTTGCTAAAACTTTAGCAAGAAATAATATTTAGTGAAGTCATCGTGGGCACTTGGTGTATGAGTGCAAGGACCTCGGTGCAGTTTGTTTGCTGTAGTTTGTTGGCATAGTTGGAAAATGGTCCTGCTTTGTATATAAAAAGACCGCTTCTGAAATTTTCTGACAGACAAGCATTACTCAACCTTTATTTTACAGAACAAAAAAGTAGAAGGATCTTTACCAAGATAGGGTAAGGGCCAGAGAACCATGAAAGACTGCTATAGTCTAGCTCTTAACCTGGTTTCAGGTTTTCAGATTGCTTAGATGGTTTAGGCTGCTAGGAAAATACACTATAGAATTGGGTTGAATGGACTTTATTTATTTTCTCTATACTTAGTATAGTGTCTACAGGATCTCACTATGTAGATTAAACTCGGACTCCTGGTGATTCTCCTGTTTTCAGCCCTCCTAGTACTGGGATTACAGGCATGTCTCACCTGAGCACACCCTGGGGGGCGGCGGTGGGGGTGAGACTGGCACTGAATGCTGGGGATTGAACCCCAACCACTGTGTTCTACCTAAGCAGATGTTTTAGCCCACTGAGCTATCAGGCTAGCCCTGAATGGACTTGTAAACAATAGAAATTATTACTCACAGTTCTGGAGGTTATGGGGTCTAAGCTCCAGCAGAGTCAGTGTCTGGGGGTTGAGCCCTCTCAGGACTTTACCCTGTCTCTGTGGTCTGACATGGTAGAAGGTGCAAACAAGCTCTTCACAGAGACACTAGCCCCATTCACGAGGGCTCATCCATCTTGATCTTGTCACCTCCCAAGCATCCCACCTCTTAATACCATTAACTCAGGGGTTGGTAATTTAGCATGTGAATTTTGGGGATCCCAGCCACGGCACTGATGTGGTAGAAGGCATGTGGCCTCACCTCTCACATCTTCATCCTGCTGCTGCGTAGACTGTGAAACTGTGGATTTGCCTGGGTCCCACTTTTCTCAGTCTCTCCTCGGAGGCAAGCCCAAGGTTTCTTCTCGAAGTGATACCGAGAGATGGTGAACCTTTGCCTTTTGCTCTTTCCTTTGCTTGCAGTACTCCTTCCTAAAATACCCATATCACTCACGTCCTCACTTCATTTGGATGCTGCCCAAATATCAACTTTTTTGTTGTTTTACTAACACTAAGGACCAAGCTCAGAGCCTTGCATACACTGGGAAAGTGCTCTACTACTGAGTTATAATCCCAGCCCAACTTGTTAAAAGAACGATACCTGGACACTTTGTCTAAAATAGCTGAAGGAGCAGCCTTTCCCGTTCCATCACTGTTCAGCCCAGTACTCATTGGTAGTTTTCATGTTTTTACCTATGCCTGACATGACTATATATACTGTATTTCATTTTCTTTTCTGTTTCTTATAACTTGGATGTAAGCTCTCTAAGGACAGCCTTAGAGAGCTTGTTCTGTTCTCAGTTATGTTACCAGCATCTTCTTTATTGCCTGGCCACCCATAGCATGTGCTTAGCAAATATTAACAAAACAAGCTTACTTTTGGTACTATGGCTTTCCCAAATAGATGAACCTTACAAATTTATGTGTCATTCTTGCCTGCAGTATGATTTTTTTTTAATGGCCAGCTCAGCCTGCCCTGGGGGTGGGGCTGGCACAGCATGTGGTGCTGGGATTGAACCGTGGGATTCAATACCAGGATTTCCCTAAACTTTCCTAAGCTGGTGTTTTAGGCTGCTGAACTATCTTGCTGACCCCTGCAGTATAATGTTGACCTCTTCAAAAAATTATTGCTCTTTCAATAGTCCTGTGGTGTGCACCAGTGCTCTTCTCTCCAGTCAACAGAGGAAAAGATAGGCACAAAATTACAACTTGAGGAAAATGGACACAGCAGGTGCTAGATTTACATCCAGAGCTCCTGTTCTGTTAGCGCTTCTTTTGCTCTTAGGTATCTCTTACGAGAGTCCAAATTTTGCATCTATAAACTCCTTGCCCGACTACATTTCACAAAGTTATAGAAAGTAGGAAAAAAATCTTTACAGAAACTCTTCATGCAAAATTGAATAAGTGTGTAAAGTAATGGTCTCATTATAGGAAAGTCTGTAATTCTAGAATAATTTTTCTTAGCTACTAATTACAGATATCTGGAGCCTCTGGCATGGATCGTTTACACAAAATATACTTCAGTTGCTTGTGAGCTTCACTGTCTCAGGCAGATGGAGGAGAAGAATGAGGGCTCTGCTGCTGTGGCTTTTCTGCCTTCCATCTGGTTAAGATTCTTAACGGCCACATATGTGGCTGCTAATGTCTTTTCCAGCCTAAGTTTTAAGTGATTGTCTTTAGTTTGCAACGCTCTGATGCTTTAAGAGGACTCGGAGGTTTCTCCCTCGCGCTCCCTCATTGGCTGGTGTCAGCATTACTTTTACTTTTATCATTAATGCAAAGTGAACAGTATGCCACATAGCAATATGGGGACCAGGGGGAGGCAGGCAGGCCCTGGTTAGGGGCTTCCTAAGAGAGGCTTGGCAGGAGGTTTTAGAAGCTGAAACTGTCATTGTCTTAGGAAGTAAGTTCGTGAGGCGCTGGTAACTGTGTGGGAGTCACTTATTTCATGGGTAGGAGTGTGGTTGTGATCATTCAGCTACAGGTAATGGAGGATAAGGCGGCCACAGAAAGAGCACTGCCAGAGCCTTGGGCGGCTGCTGTGTTGGGGGGAACACTTGGGGTTGGCTTTTTGTCTCCCAGAAGCAGAACTCACATTACACATTCAGAGTGGACCCTTTGCTTTGTCTACAGGCAGCTTTACTTGGCCCATCAGTTCAGCTTGCTTGACTGTGTGGAGGGCTGTGAGCAGCAAAAGAAGAAGAACAAAGACCCAGGAGCTCACTGAGTTTCCTCCATGAGGGATTCAGATCCCTCCCCTGCCTGCTTCTCCTATATAACCCAGAGGCCCTTTGGGAAGGTCAAAGTAGAAGTAGAAAGTAGAAGCTATCCAGGCAAGATGGTTCTGTGGAAAAAAGCATCAAAAGAGCCCACCTCAGGCACTTGCTGCATCGTCCCAGACCAAGTAGGTATTGGCAAATGGTTACTTTTTCTCTTATTTATCAAAATTTTCTCCTTTCTTTCTTTCTTTCTTTCTTTCTTTCTTTCTTTCTTTCTTTCTTCCTTCCTTCCTTCCTTCCTTCCTTCCTTCCTTCCCTTCTTCCTTCCTTCCTTCTTTCACCCCTCCCTTCCTTTCTTTCTCTTGTTCCCTCTTTCCCTCTCTCCTTCCTTCTTTCTTTCCTTCCTCCCTTCCTGCCCTTTACCTGGCAACAAAGTGAGTTCATTCACTTGGTGAATGAAGGAGAATATTCAGGCAGTGTTCTTTTTTTTTTTTTTATGCATTGGTACAGTCTACAGGGACTACAGTATCTTACTGCATAGATTGGACTTACAGCGATCTTCCAGTTTGCAGCCTCCCAAGAGCTGGGATTACAGACGTGCACCACCACACCAAGTCTCAGTCACTGTCTCAGCGCACCCTGGAGGTGGGGCCAGTTTGGCAAGCTGGGTGTTGAACCCTGGCCGCTGCACAATGCCTAAGCAGGCGCTTTAGTCTGCTGAGCTATTTGGCTGGCCCTAGGCAATATTCTTTAAGAAGGAGAGAATTCGATTCATTTGCCATGATTTGTCAAATGAAAGACTGAACAACAGTTAAAAATGTTAACTGACCTTTATTTTCAATTCTAGAATCAGGTTTACACCTCATTTTATGAGGTAGAATGAGGGTTGTGATGAGCTGAGCGGTGGTTGGTTTTATAGGCAGAAAAGGACTGAGAAAGCAGAAACAGAACAAAGTAGACTCTTGCTCAGTGTTACTTTTGTATAGATTTAAAATCAGAGTCATCTTTTTCATGCTACCCCAAGTAAGGTGGAACCCTTTTCATTTATTGGTTCCATTTATCTTTTCATTCACAGTTTTGTTTAAACCTAGGCCACTTCATTGATTAGTTTGATCATGTGACACCTAGCACAAGTGATTCCTTTGCTGGGACATAGTACAGAAGATAAATTCAAAATAACGCCCTGCTATGATCTATATTTAACAGATTCTATGTTTTATGAAAAAGTTAGATTTGTTTTGGTTCCCCAACACAATGAATGACAGACAGAGATGGAATACATAAGGGTTCATCATGAGTTGGGCATTGCTGCTGCCTCAGGGAATAAATGGTCTTTAGCTGATTTAGGCCTGAATAGAGAGGGAAAATAAATTTGATCAGGTTAGCAGTCACTCTTATTTGTTCATTCTGCACACATTCAGGAAACAAGAGACTGACAATCAAAGCATGTGTGTTATTTTTGAGCAATGGGTGGGTTAATAATTTTAATTGAGTTGTATATGTGTGATTTTTTTGTTAAAATAATCTTTAAAAATATTTTTAGTTAACAAAACAATTGCATATATTTTGGGGTACAGCATGATGTTTCCATATGTGTTCACATTGTGGACTGATTATATCAAACTAACTATCATGTTCATCATTTCACATTCTTATCAAATGAAAATTTGGGGGCAGTCACTCTATGGAGACTAAATTTGAGATTGTGTAATTATTATCCATAAGGGTAAATGAAGTCTAAGTCTTACTGTAAAACCCCAAAGAGAGGAAGACTATGTGAAGGAATGGGAAAAAGTTATTTTGGAATCAGATAGACCTGGCTTTAAATCCCAATTCTGCGTCTTCTTAGCCATTCTCAGTGACACAAGTTGTTCTTGATATCTTCAGTTGCAGCGTGTTCATCTGCTCAAACCGTAGAATTCAGGACAATGGCACATGAAAATCTCCTGGCATATGGAACACACTCAGTAGACTTTGGTCTCCCACTCTCTGGCCACTGTCATGTGTATGTGATGGATGCATAGCCTGGGATTATGGAAGAAGGCCCTGATTGGTGTGCCAGAGAGGCAGGCAGGCTGTTCCACCAGACACCCCTTGCACACGGTACAGATCCGCCTAGGGCCACCTGAGGCTTTTGGGACCCCATCAGCTTCTTTGACCTCCTGCTTATTGTGTGCCAACTTCAGTTGGGTCAAGGTGTTTTAATGCTTTTCCTGTCTTCAAAGATGCTGTATGGCTGTGGAGAAGTTGGCCAGCCTAGGAGGTGCAGAGGAAGGACCCCACACATGGTTTTTCTGAGTCTTTGGCTTCAGTGTGGGATGCAAACCCTTCTGAGTTCCCAGTATGAGAGGTGTAGGGTGTTCCACTACATTCTGTAGCTTTTGCAGACGGCCTTACCGTCACTGTGATGAGAGAGAAGAACCACAGACTTTATGAGTCACAGAAATATCTGCAATTAATGTCCCTTCTTTTCTTCCAGGTAAGGCTGCCAACGGCCTATTCCCTCTCTGCCTTGAAGAATAGGTGCTTCCTTTTCTCTTGCATGAAAAGGAAAAATCTTCTTTCTACTTTTCCCTGTTCCTCCTCAATCTTTTCAGATTAGCCCACAATTTTTCTCCTTAAACCCAAGTTTTTTAAAAATACAAATGGGAAAAAAATCACTTCCTTTAAGCTAGCAGCCTGGGTGGTGCTCAGAAATAGTGATAAATGCCTTGCATGGTATAGGAACAACTCAGAAATCTGCTCTTGTAGGAAGCTTCTCAGTTGTGTAAAATGAGGTGTGCTGGAGGCAGCTTAAGAATGAGATGGTACATGAGCCCGGTGACTGGGTTAGGAAGGACCAACAAAAGTGGAAGGAGGTGTCACTGCATAAGAAGTGGCATTCAGGAAAAAAAATTTAATTTGATGGGAAAATTATAATATAATAAAAGTTTATGTACATGAGGTCTGTCTTGCTCTCTGGTTCAGGTTCATCCCAAGTATCTTTTCTTATTAATTTTTTTTTTATTGGTACCTGTTTGCAGTAGATAATGCTTATATTCATCACAGGGAGTAGGTACATGTACTTAGCATCTTTTTGTTGATCTGTTGTACTCTGTGTGGAAATGTTGTGGTTTGTGTCTAGATGTCCCCCCAAAGCTTCATCCAGCCATAGAGTTCTGTCAGAGGTGGGTTAATTAGAAGGCATGATTGATTCATAGTGCCATGCTGGAATTAAGGGTGCAGGGATTAAGGATGGGTGATTTCTAGTCCTCTGATTGAATTGGCACCACCATAATCCTAGCAATTTGTATAAGATAAAAGGGTAGAAAGAGACTTGTCTCCCTCTCTGCTCTTCTCTCTTACTGCTTTTGCTGCCTTATGCTGCCATGAATTATTGCTCTTCTGCCACGTGCCACCCTGTCTAGCTGATTATGGATTTAAATCTCTACAAACTGTGAACTAAGTCAACCTTTAATTCATTAACTTAGGGTGTTGAATATGATGTCCCTTCAGTGAAAAAAATAACTAAGGGAGCTGGTGTCTTGGTAAGGATTTTTGCACCTATTCAGATTGGGCTCTGGTTCTTTTATGGATTAGTCTTTGTCTGGTTATTCAATCAGGGCAATGCTAGCTTTTAGGAATGACTTTGGGAGTACTCTTTCCATTTCAACTGTTTAAAGAGCTTGAGGAGTATTGGTGTTAGATCTTCCCTGATATTTTAGTTGAATTCCCAGCAGAGAGTCCTGGGCTTATGTTAGTTTGTAGGTTTTTATTTACTACTGCTTTAATTTCACTGACTACTATTGGACTATTCCAGAATTTTATATCTTCTTGGTTCAGCTTTGATAATTCATGTGTATCTAGGGATCTATCTATTCCTTCTGAAGTCTCCAGTTTACTGGCATACAGGTTTGTGAAGTAGTTGCCAATAATTTTCTGGATTTTGGCAGTGTCCATTGTGATTTCACCTTTATCATTACCAATTACACTGATTTTTCCATTCTCTTTCCTTCTTGTTT
>PVKN010004444.1:0-33509 GCA_004027915.1 Capromys pilorides
GAGATGGTTCAGTGGTCTAAAGCGCCTGTTTAGGAGGGCTCAGGCAACTGCGGGGACTGCAGTTCGATCCCCGGCACCACATGCTGCGCCAGCGCCACCACCAGGGCAGGCTGAGCCAGCCACAAAATGAATAAATAAAAGAAACAAACAAACACAACAAGCAAACAAATAAATAAATAAATAAAAATTTAAAAAAAAAAAAAAAAAAGAAATCCCATTCAATCCAGCTATTCCTCTACTGGGAATTTTTTCAGAAGAACTGAAAACATCATACCATAGTGATATTTGTGCACCTATGTTCACTGCAGCACAATTTGTGATAGCCAAATCTTGGAAACAACCAAAATGCCCATCATCTGAAGAATGGTTGAAAAACATGTAGCATTTTCACAAAATGGAATATTACTCAGCTATATGGAATGATAGACTAGAAGACTTCATTTACAAATGGATGTATCTTGAACATATACTCATTAGTGAAATTTAACCAGACCAACGTATGCCAATATCGTATAGTCTCCCTAATATAAGGTCTCAAAAGAAGAAAATAAATAAATGAATAAATTTCAGGTGGTACCAGGAATCACTCTCATGACCTTGCATTTTCTGCATCCCCAACCCATATAAATTTTTATTATTATTATTATTATTATTATTATTATTATTATTAAGAAAAGTGACTTAAATACAAAATGTATTTGGAAGAGTTAAAAAAAAACTAACGTTTATTGTAAGTGTTAATGTTTAATTGTTTGACTAGTCTTACATATCTATATCAATCTAAACAGATTTGATGATGAATATATGCAATACAACCATTGTTAAATTTTTCTTGTTTTGAAAATCCCATACTATATGTATTCTTGCTTGTTACTGTTTTCCTGTCTTTGTTTCTGCTATTTTTACTCTTTAAAATAAATTTTAAAAAAAATTCCAATAATGTAAAAAAAGAGAGAGGAGTTTAAAGCCCCCTTGAGTAGAGGCTCCTATTAGGCCTTCTTTCCTTAAGTAGATAAGGCCATGTGGTTGCCAAGGAAAAAACTAGGACCTTGGACCCCAACAGCCCTGTCTCTGAAAAATGGTTTCCCCTTCATAGCTCTGCCCTGAGACAAACACCCTCCCCTCTCACATGGTGTGTTATACACAATCCCCAGCGCCATTCCTCCGGAACAGAGTGGCCTGAGGGAACAGGTTCTGGAAACAAACTTCCTGGATTCAGAGTCCAGCTTTGCCACTTACAAGCAAGCTGGTCTTGGGCAAGTTACTTAACCCCTTTATTTATGTTTGCTTGTGTATAAAGTAGGGATGAGCGCAGTGATGAACTTTATACAGTTGATAAGAAATGTGAATTAGGGTTCACAGTGGCCTTCAGCCATGCTGGTACATAGGTGGCACCAGTTAATATTGGTAACGTCAACATGCTGCAAGCCCTTAATGCATGGTGGCTATAGCGAGGGACCTACCTGCCTTGCTGATTGTGTGCATATAGACCCTGCTGGAGGAGCACCATCAGGGAGCCTGCCAGGGTTGCAGCTTTGCTCTGTGCCCCGGCCTTGGCCTTTAGGAAAGGGAGCTGCGAGGACTTGTCTTCAGCAGTCCTCTCTCAGTGCTCCGCTGTCACAGGAAGCAGTGCTGCTGCTGGCTCCTAGCTCACCCCCAGCCGCCTGACTCACCCTTAGCAGTCCAGAGGCAGCAGCAACAGGTGGGTCGTGCTTGCAATGGTTGACCTCCCCGCTTAGAATCCCGCCAGCCTGGCTTCCATGACCTCCTCCCCCTACACCCTAAGTCCCTGGCCCTGGCCAGGAAGTCCAGCCTCCTAACCTTTCTTCCAACCCAAAGAAAACCAGAGCTCTCAGGCCAGAATGAGAAAGTTCTCCTTTGGCCTCTGGGCTTTATTCTAGTACTTGCTTTCTGTACAGCTCAGCAGGGTGGGCTTGTGGGAACCTGTTGTGCGCTTCTTGTCCTGTGGGGCCCAGTGCTCAGCTCTGAGAAGCTGATACTCAGTCTGGAGGAAAGTGAGATTATTTAATGTACAAAGAATTCTTCCCATCAGGAAAGATTCCCTTACAGGTTCCTTTAAATAATGACTCCTCAAGGCAGTTGAGAGTTTTATAGATCATTAACTACCTGACTGAAAGCCTGCAGGACAGAGAAACTTAAAACTGAAGTGTTGGGAGCCCCTGCCAATTACAGATCAATCCAAAATGAAGATAAAATGTCATGAGGACTGGAAATCAGTGGGAAAATGTGATTTGATTCAGGGGAAAAAAATCCGATTCACATGTGTCTTTTGTGGAACATACTAGTTGCTTAACAGTGTTCCACCTGCCTACCCATCTTGAGTCTCCTGCATCTGTTCCCAGATCTCATTCCTAGGCCCCAATCTTGGGGTTCCCTTCTGTGAAAAGTGGCTACACAGTCACCCCAGGAAAGGACATCATTGGAAAAGTATTCTTGCAGCCGTGCTGATGCCAAGATACAGCTCATAATGGATGAACTATACAGTAACAATTTGCAGATAAAAATAATAGAAGTTAAAGTGTACTTTACATGATAAAAGAAAGATGAAAGAGGATGCGAGTCTGTTACATCTGAGATGGTTACAAAAGTCCTGCTTTGTGAAGTGGGCTCTGTTGAAAAGATTGATGCCACGGGGAGTGACCTTGGCTTAGCGCAGGAGCTGGTGATGTATGTATGAGCAACCCTCTGCTAAATGGACCCAGATTTGTAGCACTAATATACATGGGAGCCCAGAACCAAACTCAGTACGGCAATAAATCAACAGCCACTTTGGGTGTCATTTCTGGTTTATATTCCACTATTGTTCTATCACTTTAATTCATGTCACTATCATCTTTTCATCTGGAACAGTTTTATATAATTTTCCAGTGGAGTTACCTGACAAATCCTATCAAATTAACAAGGTACATTAACAATATTGACTGACTACAGCTTCAGGAGTTACAGGGCCATAGAACAAAATTTTAAACCCTCCCTCTCTGGTGATGATTTTTTTTTTTTTTTTTCTCTTTCTGAGAATGGAATGTGGGGCAGGGTTTATTTCCACATAAGAGATATGAGCATTTATTTTTTTTCTGCACATTTTGGCGTTTATAAATGTCAAAATAAGAAGCAGCATAAAGAGGGGGATGTGCATGCACACACATTACCAACAATCACGGCTTATGTACTTTTCTTCTTTCACAGAACTATAGAAGTGTTGAGATCTTCAACAATTAATGACCAAATTGGAGGCATAACTGCACCTTGGTAGCTGTAATCTACTTTAAGTAAGGTGTAATAAAATTACATTCTCACCTTCCTGAAATCATCTAGACCAGAGTCAGTCAGACTTAGAACACTATGTGCTTAATTGAAATAGATTCCTGAAATATGTCTGATGACAAATCCTAGCATTTAATTTAAAAATATACACACTAATAAAAGGCAAAAAAAAATTTAATTTTTTTTACCCCAATTGCTCACCTTTCCCCAAGAGCGTGTATGGTGCCAGGGCTCAGCAGCCAGCACTGCATTGTCTGCCCTGCAGAGTCCCTGCTCGCATCTGTCTGCACACAGGCTTCTTCCTGCCTTTGTCTACTGGGGGCTTGCAATTAACCTACCCATAAAACAGCAGAAATGAGTGCAGCGCATAGCAGACTGAACCACCAGGCTTGAGTTTGTACTTTTTAATTTAAAATTTACTGTAAGACCATGGCATTTGTTGGGGAGGGGCATTAATTGTGAACGGTTTCTTTTGACTAATTTTTTTTTTATATACTTTGACCCTAACCTTTAAACTATGGCCTAAAAATTAATTAGGTTCCATCTCAGGTTCACATGTGGAGCTTGCCCCAGAAAGCATATTAAAGGTTTTTTGTCTCACTTCATGAACAGACTCCTCAGTTTTCAGCAGGAGAGAGAAATAGCACATCAGGGCTAGACGATGTGGCAGCCGAATGAGTGCTTGTCTGAAATATCCAATACCCGGAGAGCTGGTGGCTGTGTGTGTCCACGCCCACCCTAGGGGCTCTGCAGGCCTGCCACGGCCCCAAAAATAAAACCCAAAGTCCAGAATTTAACTTTCTGACTTCCTGCACTGAAGTCTTTGTTTTTATGAAGCTGATTCCCAGGCCTTAGGCTCCCTCAGCAGAACAGCAGGGATTTTCACAGCCCAAAGCCAGGCCCAAGATTTTTTTTTTTTTTAATTGCATTTCTTTAATGTTTTTAAGCAATATTTTTTTCATTTTTAGTATATTGACCCTATACATGTGTTGCCTATTATTTCCTTTTTTAATATTTTGGTTAATATTTTATTTATTTCCAACTGTTGATGGCTACCATGTAGAAATCTACTGGCTTTGTGTCTAACCTTGCGTCTGTGAGTGGCTCTGTTGACTTAGGAATCCCAGCAGACTTCTTGTGTATTCCTTAGGATCTTCTTAGCCTAGATTTTGCATTGACTGAATCTTTTCCATTTACATCCACAGGGCTTTTGTGTCTTTTTTGCTGTATTGTGGTGTTAAGGACCCAGGATACCACATGGAATAGAAGTAGCTGGCAAATATTTCTGCCTTGTTCTGGTCTAGGGGAAAGTGTTTTATTATAAAGGGTAATCAGAGTTTCATTTCTGCTTTTCTGGGGTTTAACTTGTTTATTAAATTGATTGTTGCAAGTTAGATCCAAGATTTGAACTTAAAAGATTTTGTCTAACAGAACTTTGCTCTTCATGTACCTTTCCTTAAATATAGCTGATGTCGTGGAAGAGAAGCCATAGCTTTCCCTGTATTTTTAGTATACACAGTGCAGATCAGAAACTTCACTGGTAGCTTCACCATTTAGGCTTGAGTAATCTAATCATCCCAAATCTTAAGAAAAAAAAATTTGATCAAAACCAGTTTAAAATTACTTTATTAGCCGGGCGTGGTAGCCGCATGCCTGTAATCCCAGCTCTTGGGAGGCTGAGGCAAAAGGATCGGTGCGAGTTCAAGACCAGCCTGGGCTACAAAAGTGAGTTCAAGGCCAGCCTGAACTGCATAGCGAGACCCTGTCTCAAAAAGACAATAATAATGATAATAATAATAATAATAATAATAATAAATTAGTTCATTATAGTTTATTTCATTACAGTGTACAGTCATACAGTTATCAACCAGTGTATAAATTCTCTGTTGCATCTATATTATTTCTTAAGAAATCGCATTTCTTGATATCTTTTCATTCCGTTTTGGGTTGTCATCCCCCCGCGGTTCATCCACTTAGGGAACCAGACTGGCAGCTTTCATGTGCCACTTGGATTCTGTCTGTCCTAAAAGTCCCTGGCGTTCCTCAGGCCTCAAAGCCAGCTATATTCATATAAAGCAGGCCAGACGAGCATGTTGAAATCACTTACAGCTTTCAATTCTCATGGCTTCTTTCTTTGTCCTCTCCTTGGCCTTACAGGTATCTCTGGAGACAAAGTCGAGATAGACCCTGTTACGAATCAGAAAGCCAGCACTAAGTTTTGGATTAAGCAGAAACCCATCTCAATCGATTCTGACCTGCTCTGTGCCTGTGACCTTGCTGAAGAAAAAAGCCCCAGTGAGTAGTCCCTTTTATTTATGTCTCCTTTCTCTCTTTCCCCTCTCTTCCCCTCTGCGTGCTGGGTGCCAGGAGAATATATTACCACCGTGTCCTTTTTTCCTTGGGTCTGCTTAATTCATTACCAGAAATTTCTTTTAATCAAACAGGATTGTATTATGGTGCCCAGAGCCTGACATGAGCCCCCATCCTGCTCCGTCTTGATGGCAGCGCAGAGCCTCACTGCCCTTCCCTGGGGGCTGGGACACGGGGACAGGTTCCTGCTGGGAATCTACGCTCCCAAGAGCCTTCCTTTCACTTTGTGCTCCTGTCTCCTTCCTATTTGGGGGACTTAACCCACCAGTGCTGGAGCTACTTTCCTTCCACATCAGATCAAAAGAGCTGAGGGATTTCTTGTGGCAGCTGAGGACTGGATTTTAGGCATCTGTCACACTAGAAGTGTCAGCACCCCCAGATTATTGGCAGCTATGTGACCTACCAGCTCATAATTAAACTCCTGCCTGGTCCTATGAAGAGATTGCTGTTGGGTTGGCATTCCTCCACTGAAATTATCAGAATAGATATAGTTTGATTGTATATTTGGGCATATTATATTTCTACAGTTAATTGTGTATAGTATCTAGATTAATCAGTTACTTTTAGGACTATAGTCGTATCCAGGGACAAAAAGGACACATAGATCACACTGAAATTCAACCATGGAGGGCAAATTTTAAAGCCATATAAAGATTTATTAGTTACCTACAAAAGAGGAGAATATAAGCACCGGTTCTCAAACTCTGATACTTGTCAGCATTATCTCTGGAATCTGTTCAAAATAATTTGGTTACCCAGAGCCTACCATAGTAGGTGCTGACTTGGTAGCTTAGGGTATAAACTGAGCATCTAATTTTTGTTAATCCTGTATGTTCCAGCATGCACAAAATTTGAGAGTAAGTGTTAGAAGGAATCACATACTCGGAAGGAACAGTCAAAAGTGTAAATACGAGCAGGTGCTTGTATTATGGCTCGAGCTTTTGAGGTAACACTGACTAAAGGGGGCCTAGGAGCTGGAGGCTCACAGGCTGGGCACAGGCCACAGGGCTCATTTGTGAATGGGTGTTTAATTTCTTTGTCAACATATCCTAGGCTCCATGTTCTCCTTTTACCTCAGTCTCCAATGCCACAAGAAGGGGGAGTATAAGAGGCCTGGGAAAGCATGAAGGCACCCCAGCCCTTCCCACTGTCCTGTGGTGGCAGTGAAGCCCCAACTCTGTGGATGGTTCATTTTCGTAATCCCACTCCCACCCATGAGTCGTTCAAGATGGCTTTGTTTTTATATGTTCTTTCCCAAGAATTGAGGATGCTTCAGACAGCAACATTTCGTAACTTCTCCCTGTCCCTGAGGAGTGAAAGGTGGTTACGTGCATGTGGTGCAGGGGAGAAGCTGGGGGGGTGGGGGATAGGTAAGGCAGGTTTCAGCTTCCCCCACATCCATACTAGGTGCCTGCTGTGCTGCAGAAGGCTGGAAGTCCAGCCCTGGGACATGTGGGTGTAACACACCCAGCCAGCTATGTTGTGGAATGAAGAAATCACTATTACACATCTGTGTGTGGAAGGCAACACCTGCAGTGTGAGGACACAGACAGGCACAGGCCCCACCTCGTCAGCACTGACAACCCCTTCAGAGTCTTTTGTCCTACGTCTAGGTATACTGAATGGTTTGGTTTAAGAACTATGCACATGGGTTTTACAGAGGTTTTCTTTCTTTCTCTCTCTCTCTCTGGGTCCAGCTTTGCAGAAATGGTGACACTTTTCTAAATGAAAAGGCTCATCATCCCATAAACGCTTCCCAAGTCCTTAGTCCCTTCCTCTTCTAGCAGTGAGTTTAAAAGCACATGCTTAAAGCCTCAGGGCTAGAGGGACTTGAGGGTGTGTGGACATGTGTACGCGCACCCGCGCGAGCACGTATGCATGCACGGAAAGCCTCCTCAACCAAAGGAGCTTTTCTGTTTGGTGATTCTATATTTAGATCCAGGGGCTGACCAGATAGCTCAACAGATAAAAGCACCTGCTTAGGCAGACAAAGGGGCCAGGGATTTGATCCCCAGCCTGCTGTCCCAGCCCACTTCCTGGGCCCACTGAGACAGGCAAATGAGACTGGATGTGGTGACACGCACCTGTAATCCCAGCACTGAAGAGGCTGAAAACAGGAAAGATCACAAGTGCCATCTGTATAGTGAGACCCTGTACTAAATACATAAAAAAATAAAATAATAATTTATATTTAAATCTACAAACACACTTTGCTGTTGCTTTAAAAAAAAATTTAAGATTTACAGGCTTGGGGCTGGTGAGATGGCTCAGTGGTCTAAAGTACCTGCTTAGGCGAGCTTGGGCAACTGCAGGGACCGCAGTTTGATCCCAGCACCACATGCCACGCCAGCCCAGCCTCCACGGCAGCCCAAGTTGGCCACAAAAATGAATGAATGAATGAATGAATGAATGAATGAATGAATGAATGAATGAATGATTTACAGGTTTTAGGGCTGGCCAGATAGCTCAGCAGACTGAAATGTGGCATGGAATCTTCCCTGCCCAACCTCCCACCCATGCCCCACACCCCCACCCCACCCCCGCACACTGAGACTGCAATTGACACTAAGCATGGTGGCATGTGCCTATAACCTGTAATCCCAGCACTTGAGAGACTGAAAACGGGATCACTATGATCTATATAGTGAGGCCCTATAGACCCTGTCCTAAATACATTTTTTAAAAAAGATTTACAGGCTTTAGAATACAAATCAGACGCCAGTTTGGGCCCGTTACTATAAATGGCTTGCACACACTGCGCTCTGTGCTTCTGTTCCACTGCCTGAAGCACACCTTCCACCCAGCCTGCCCCTCACTTGCAGACATTGCTACACTCAGCCCACCCACGCCTCAAGAGCCAGCTCCAGGACGAGCCAGCTCCAGGACCAGCCAGCTCCAGGACCAGCCAGCTCCAGGACCAGCCCTCTCTGTTCCCTTCACTCTGGAGTTTCTGTGAAGTCTGTGCACACGCTTATGTCTCTGCTCCTCCTCTGCCCTCTCCCTGTCCCATTTCCCTACTGAACTGACTGACGCAGTTCCCCGTCCACCCTGTCCCTTATCCCTAGACTGTGCCTTGAAACTGAACTTAGCCCAGAATTTAGAAACCACAAGTTATTCAACATAATTTATGTTGTAAAGTGCTCAAACAAAGACATATGAAATGAAGCAGATTGATGCTGTGTGTTTTTATGATTTCCAGTATCTTCACCAAATTAATTCAGTGACTTAATCTAAAAAGTTCATCCTCAGAGCATCATCAGACCACAGCATTAATCTATGGGGCAGCCTCTTTTTCTTTCTTTTTTTTTTTAAAGGATTAATGGTAAGCCTTTTTATCTTTTGCGTCTGTTGGACCTTAGAAAAAAGTTATTTTAAAAGCACTAAAGAAATGAAAGTCACTATATTTCATAAGTTTAGCCTGTGATTTTTATCAGCATAGTGATGTATGTTTGTAGCTGAGTTTACATCAAAAATTATTCTTAGGGCCTTCTTGAATGAATTATGGCAAAGAGAGAGTCTAAAAGTAGATAAGGTTTTTGATTTCTGCAATATATTTCCTTTTTCATGTTTTTATCTGTTATAACACAAGTGTCTTGCTGAAGACTGGAATGTGTGACCAACTGGAATAATTTAGTTGTGAAAACAGACCAGCTGTGTTATTAAGTAGCCTTCTTTACAAAAAGACATTAAGTATTGGGAGGATAATGAAGTTGTCCCCAATCTTACTTGAGATGTATTTGTCAGAATTTTGAACAGAAAAGAAATGGTTTTTAAATCCTTTGAATATGGCCAGTTTGCGGTGTTTTTTGAGAAAGCCACTGTCAAACCATTAATTTGGTCATCATAAGGAACACAACTCAGGTTTAATTGATGCTGTATCCCAAAAGTGTATGAATAGCTGACTTGGCAGAGAGGCTGAGTAGAACAGCGCCTGCAGTGAAACACATAATTGCGTAGACCGTGGAGTGAGGGAGGCCCAGACTTCATAAATACCAGTTCTGCAGCTCCTATTCCTTTCCCTCCCACTCTTCCCTCTTAGGCCAGTTCTCAGAGGAAAGATTTATTCTGCTGTCCCTATGAGTGTTTAAGGACCTGGACCTTAATAACTAAGTAGATAAATGCCTTTTAAAAAAAATATATGTAAATATAAACTCTTTAAAGAGCTCAGAAAATCTGTGTTATAATACCTGAGAAATTAAAATAATTTCTGCCTTTCTTTAAAGAAAAATATATGACCAGTATTGTTCAAATCAGTAATTTCTTAGGCAATTTGCTGCTCCTTAGGTATCTTCTGCTATTTTGAAGGATGTCACAAACCTCTTAAAAGATGGATTAATTTTCATTCCTTTTAACTGATTTAAGAACATGTGTAGCATGTATGCCATGGCTACATTGTGTTAGAGGAAGGATTTTTGGGTCTTACTCAGGTGTAGACCCATCTGGGGAAGCGTAGACTCTTTTTCAGTCCAGCCTCATATTCCTGGGCTGAAACAAAAGCCAGGGACCTTTCTGTGAAGCTTGTACCCATCAGAGACTCGGCTCTGGGGAGTCTGGTACTTATATAGACCGAGTCTGGTTTCATCAGGAGAAGGTTGTGCAGGTTCAGAGTCTTTAAAGGAAGCAGCCTATCATTAAGAAATCAGATTTAAGCCTTAATAAAGTAGCTGTCGTCTTTATAGCTGAAAAGAGCTCTGTATCTCAATTAAGTATAGATGATATAAAATCTTAAGGAAGCAATGTAATAGAGGTAACCTGATTACATTCTCTTGCAATAGTATAATTTAAAGGAAATCTGATTGTGTTGGTGCTGGTTATCTTAGGGGATTTGTTTTGTTTTGTTTTGTTTTGTTTTGTTTTTGTCCAAAACACTGTAGACACAAGATAGAAACTCTTTTGAGTTACAAGTTAACCACCACGATGGGGAGGCTGTTAAACCCTAGTGAATAGATCCTACTGGATACTTGAGATGAGATTCATTTCAGACTATGAGTTAAATTAGGTGGGCTCATTGGTGATCTGCTTAAATGAATCTTTCTTTTCATAAGTACTTGACAAGATCTCTAAAGTAGTGTATTTAATTTTACTAATTAAATTAAAGCTGCTGAATAATGATTTGTCCACATTGATTTAGCTTAAGCAGAAAAGATCAGCATTGTTGTGATCTTCAGCCACCTTAATGGCCAAGCCAGTTAGACACAAAGGCCTCTTGTGTTTTGTGGGTCAGGAGTACATAGGTAAGTGCAGGCTATAATTGAATTGCCCGCACCGCACCCTGCAGTCGCAGGTTTCCTTTGCTTTCCCGTTCCATTGTTGCACTGGGGCTTAAGAGAATGTTAACGTGGTAATAGGCACAGGGCCTTCCCCATTATACGTCTTGCTATCGAGCGGTTCTGCATGACTAGTTAAAGAAGATGGCAAGAAGATTAATGAAAGCCAGGCTAATACAGAAGGGGGTACTTTTGCAAGACTTCTACCAAGGAGATATTAGAGCTGAACCAGAGCTTGGCTTTTTCTTTATCCTGTGACCTTTGAACCTGCCTTACTGTTGAGAGCTGCCAGAGAAGTCGACATTTTGATTGATGTTGGTACACGAGTCAGTCTTTCCCATTGAATTCCACATCTGCACGAAAATAGCTTTTCCAGCAGAATTCATACTGGCTAGAAGTGATAGCCAAATTGATGACTGAAAATGCCTTTATGTAGTTTTCATTTAAGCCTAAAGGTATTTGATGATTTAATTCAGTATCCAGTTTTCATAGATTATATGTATTCACTTATATGTTCTTAATGGCTTCATCAACTCATAGTGCAAAACAAATATTAAGAATGTTCAAAGGTTTGCAAACAGAGCTCCAAGCACACTTTATGAGGGAATAAAAATAGTCATCGAGCAACCCCTTCACCATCCTTCAAAAAGAAAAATCAGTCTGAAGGCCCAAGGAAACTGACTTTGAGGTTTATATAAGTAAAGCAAAGCATCCGGCAGTTTTTAGAAAGCTGTTGATGAGATCTGAAATCTCACCTTTGTGCCCCACCTGAGCACCAGCTCAGAAGCTATCTTGGTCCACCTCAGCTGGGTTCTCTGACCTTGTCCTGGGACACTGGCGTCTCATTCTGAAAAAGTTTGTCACAGGCTACCTGAGAGACAGCCCTCGTCACAGGTGCTCACGAGTTCTGTTACCTTGCATGTTGCATGTACCTGTGTGCGTGTGTGTGTGTGTGTGTGTGTGTGTGTGTGTTGTATACACATCCCCCCACTTCCTCTTCTAACAAAAGACAAAGGCAGAAGGGCTCAGATGTATTCCTAAAATGAACTTGGTATGTCAGATTCTCTGACCAACCCATATCCTTTGTCCCTATTTGATGGCAATTCTATCAGAGAACACACAAGTCTCTCTCTCTCTCTCTCTCTCGCTCACTCGCTTTCTATCTATGCATGATAGGCACTCTAGTTTCTGAAAGAAGAGATACTCAGGAATTTTGTCATATTCTTGAGACATTCTCACAAAAGCATGCACAAAGAGTAAGGGTGAGGGGAGTGGGTGTGCGCGCCACCGTGACATACTTTGAGCCCTAGAGATGAGGCAGGTCCTTCCTATGGCTGTGGCCCTGTCCCCCAGGGTGGGTGGAGCCCACCCTCAGGCTCTGTTGACTCCCAGGAGGTTTGGGCATGTCAAGCATTAGGTAGGTGAGCTATGCTGAGTTTTTATTCTCTGATAAAGACTTATTTCATAAGTTCCAGATCAAATACAGTAAGTACCAGCTGATTACAGAACACAACGGACTCTACCATATTAAATGCCCCAGTTATTGAATTGCCTTTTCATAAGAGTACTCTGGAGCACAATCAGGAGCAGGCAGTGCCTCATCCTTTTAACAGATATGTTTCCTAGCCCTATTAAAAGGGGTCTTCATCTATCCTGTCAAAGGGAGTCTGCTGGGGTTTTTTAGTTTAATTACACTATCCAATTAAAACTCCTTGCTGCATTTGGATGCGCCTCTCCTTGGGCCTGAGTGGATATGACATTTACAAGGCTCGCCTTTCAAGCAGACAATAGTGTGATTGATGAGGTGCACATTCAGTGAAGGAGGCGAGTGCCTGTGGAAGTGCTGCTTAGTGCGTTTTGATTTATTTATCATCTTCTTCCAAAACAAGGGAACTGCCGGGGAGATGAGTTTAGGCAACCAGGGGACCACCTCAATTTTTCCTGGAGTGTGGGAGGGAGACTGGGCTTCGCCACAGGATAAAGGTGAAGAAAGAATACAAGCCCAGTGCCAGCTTGCATCATCAAATACCAGCTCCATTCTTAGGTTCTCTGACCCAGTTTTGTTTCTAGTAACCTCACGCTGTGATCTACTGTTAAATAGGTCATCACTGTTTCCAGAACAGTTTTCTGGGGCTGGAGAGCACTGGCCAGGCCCCTGAGAGTTCAGGCAGCCTAGCATGTGTCCGTGGTAGCTCTACTACAGCTCCGACTCCTGCTTATGCTCCCAGCAGCGTTCTCCACAAATCCTGCCACTGCTGTCCAAGCGCTCAGACTCTTTCCTAACTCTGGCTATTTACAAGTGCTTCTGGAGTCTGGAATTTGGAATCCGCCAAGAGCACCCTGGCTGCTCAACACACAGACATGGAGGCACCAAGGAGGACTTTGCAAGGCTGTCATGATAAGGCAGACCCAACGTGGGTCTCACTCCTAGACCACCGTTGCTATTTATCCTCAGCCTGTGATAGATGGGGCTGGAAAAGAGTGTTTGTCTCCGTGGGCCCTGGAAAAAAAGTGTGTTGGTGCAGTGATCTCTGGAAGGGGCACATTGCTAGATTTAAGGGGGGGCGGGCCTTCTCCAAAGTCCAGGCCGTTGATAAGCATGCGCCTCCCGTTTCTGCGGCTGTTCACTGGGGCATGTTTAGATAAGGTGCAGGATATCCATGTTTGGGAGGAAAATTAACTGGAGTTGAAAAATTCTCAGGGAATTTTCTTACATTCTTCTTAAACTTTCTTCATTTTTTACCCAGGATTTATTAATAAGAAAGAATTTCTTTGTGTTGATTGGAATATTGATGTTTGTTTAAGTAGAAAACATTTTGAGGATATCAACTTTTCTCCTCCTGGGAGAAACTACCTTCTCGCTATTAAGTTTCCATTTAATTGTTGACTTGGGCTTTATGGACCCATAATAACAAAACAATTATCTAGGCATAATGAAAAATATGCCTACATTTGCATTTTCCTAGATTTTGATTACCATTTCCTCAAATTTATTCTTTCTTGATTTTTAACATCAGAAGAAACCCTAATTGAAAAGAGGCTACATTCAGGGGCTGTTCCCTACTGAAAATATCTGTGTGAAAGATTTCTCATCTGGATAAATGATGGAGAAAATCTGTTTTCCCTTGCCTCCTGCCAAGCTCAAAATTGTATTTTCATAATAAATAAATGGAGTGCTTAGATTTTTAAGTTAATATCATAGACACAGAAAAGTAAGCCATACTTTCATTAAAATCAAAATGTGTATTGCTTATGAGACTTCCATGTGCAACTTTCAGATTCTAATATAAATGACTAGAACACTGGACAAAATATTTTTAAAAACCTGTTTCATACATTGGAAAACAGCACAGGGCTGTGACATACAAGGAGACCATAACTTGGCTCTCTGCCAGGGCTGTCTAGAGAGGGAGAGTGTGATGAGTGTGATGGGGAAAGGGCAGAGAAATGAGAGCTAAAGGGGTGAGGGTGGAATGGGAGCCACACTGTAAAAAAGCCAGAAGGGGCTGGGCATGGGGGGGTGGGGTGCATGTTCAAGCCCAGCCTGGATAATTTAACAAGACCCTGTCTCAAGATAAATTTTTTTTAAAAGTTTTTTGGGCAGGCATTGTGGCAGATGCCTATAATCCCAGCACTTGGGAGGGTGAGGCAGGAGGATCAGTAAAAATTCAAGACCAGCCTGGGCTACAAAAGTGAGCTCAAGACCAGCCTGAACTGCATAGCAAGACCCTATCTCAAAAAAAAAAAAAAAAAAGTTTAAAGATTGGGGTTCAATTCCAACCAGCATCTAAAACAACAATAGGAACAAAAAAGCATGCAAAGAAGCAGGAAAAATATATCCCATAACTAGAAAGAAAAAATTGATCAATAAAAATAAAGCCAAAAGTTACAAGGATAGTATTTGTGGGCAGGTATTTTAAAATTGGTATTACAGGACCAGGGAGATAGCTTGGCAGTCTAAGTACCTGCCTGGCAAGCACAAGGACCTGGGTTTGATCCCCAGTACCATATGCCACACCAGCCCTGTACCATGCCAGCCACCAAAGTCAGACATAGTGGCACACAACTGTAATCCCAGTGCTGGGGAGGCTGAGACAGGAGAATCAGTAGGAGTCTGAGCTGTATATCAAGACCCTGTACCAAATAAATAAATTAATTTTAAAAATAATAAATAAAATAAAATTGGGCTGGGGAGATAGCTCCATGATACAAGTGCCTGTCTGGCAAGTGTAAGGTCATGAGTTTGAACCCCAGTCCTGCAAAAATAATTAATTAATTAATCAATTAATTAATTAATTGGTGTTATGGATAGGCTGATAGACTGAAAAGAAAACAACTCAAAAGGAAAAATGAAAACTATTGAAAAAAATCAAATGAAAATTTTAGCTAAGAAATATAGCTGAATCAAAATTCACTAATAGGAACAAATGACCAGAAAAAGAAGATTAACATGAGAATTATGTATTGCTGTATTAAAATTTTTTCCCATACTTCAGTGAGTTAAAGCAGTAATAGCGTTTGCTACCTTACATCTGATGGCCAGAGATCCTGCACAGCTTAGGTTGGTCCTCTGGCTCTGGTCTCATCAAGCTGTAATCCACGTGTCAGGCGGTAACGGCCATTCCAGGGTGCACTTGAGATAGGATCTGCTTCCTGGCAGAGCTCAGTTCCTTGTCACACAGGCCTCGCCATAGGGGATCACAGAAGATGACAGTCGGCTTTATCAAAGTAAGAGCACTAGCATGGAAGGAATCCTAGCCTGCTCTCAGAAGTGACATCCAGTCCTACTGTATGACTTCCTCAGTAAAGCAAGCCACAAGGTCCAATTCATGAACCACACAAGAAGGAATTACACAAAGACACGAAAACCAGTAGGTGGGCTCATCGGGAGCCATTTCACAGTCTGTTCTGCAATCAGTGAACTGTACAACAGGAAAATCCAAACTATTCAAACCGAAGCCCAAGGAGAAAAGGAAAAGGATGAGAAAATGGAGTCATAGAATAATATCAACTATTCCAGCATACATATAGTTGCAGTCTCAAGATTTGATTTAAAATATGAAACTACCTCCAATCATAGAAGCCCCATGAAGGCTAAGCAGGCTAAATATAAAGAAAACCGCATTGAGGCTCATCATAATCAAATTACTAAGAACCAAAGATAAAGAAAAAAATCTTAAAAGCTGCCAAAAAAAGAAGACATGCTGCATAGAGGAGCCAAGACAGGAACAATTGCTGACTTCCCATCAGAGTTGCTAAGAGAAAACTTAGCAACCTAAAATCTGTATTCAGTGAAATGCCCTTCCACACTGAAACGTGGAAATGGTGCAATATAGCCATTTCAAGAATCAAAATATCAAAGAATTCGTCCCCACTAAACCTTCACTACAAGAACTGTTAAAAACTGGGTGAGAAAATACCAGAGGGGAACCCAAATCTACACAGAGAAGTAAGCGTACTTAGAGTGCTACTGCAAGCAGCTGTACGGCATAGCACAACCCAAGAGAAAGGAAATAAACGAGAGACTTCGTTGACTTGGGGGGTGGCAAACTATGCCCCACAGACCCACTCCACCTTCTGTGTGCATCTGGCCTGTGAGGTAAGAACATGCACCCCTCTAATTCCAACCACAAAGGCAGAAGCAGAAGTGTGAGGTTATTTGCCTTCTGATGTTTTATGGGAAAAGTTTCTTGGAGGTTTAAAAGAACCTTCCCTACTGGGCAGCATTCTAAGGGCCTTGTGTCATTTAACTCTTTGGGAACTCTAGTGAATAACTGTACGCACTATATAACTCTGAAAAGTGCTAATCACGGTGACACCACCAGGAAGGAGATATTATTCTCATTTTGTAATTGAATGCTGGGCCATGGTGGCACATGCCTGTAATTGAATAAACTGATACTCAAGGCTGCACAAGCTGTCCAGAGCAACACTGCCGCTGACACAGAGGCTCTTGCTGTCATGCTTCCTCAGGAAGACGTCCCTGCTCCCACCTCGGAGTCTTACTTTTGAACAGACTAGCTATGCTTGTCATCTGGCTTCCTAAGTTTGTTAAATGCAGAAAATTAGAAGATGAGAAAGAGGGCAACAACTTAAATAACAAAGTGAAGTGAAAGTTGACAAGAATTGACCAAAAATAAACAAAAACTATTAAAAAGCATTCCAGGGATACAGGAAGCACAGCAGTGTGGAACCCTTGAACAGCAGTCTTTTGCAGCCAAGACAAAAATCTTGATATTCAGTGGTTCTGTAGTTGAACATGGTAAGATAGTAATTTATTTTCCTAGAACTCTTAATACAGTTGAGAAAGTATGTAATGTGGAATTTTAATGCTTAAAATTATAAAGGAGCATTTGTGATGGGGTGGGCTGGGCTGGGTTGGGTTGGATTGGGTTGGTTCCATTCAGTTCAGTTGTGCAGTGGTTACCCAAAAACTTGCCATGCCCTTAATTGTGGATAGCTGGAGTTTCACTTGTGGTCATGTAACCGCCCATAGAAAACTTGCAAAGACAAGCTTGTAAGAAGCAGAGGCCCCTCCAAGGAGAAAATTTCAAAAATAGAACTTCTTTCTTTATCTACCTTTCTGAAAGCTAAAGAAGATAACTGAGCCAAAATTTGGTTATTGACCTAACAGGTAATATTTGCTGAAATAACTTAGACAGGAACTGAATCTTCAAGAGGCCTCCAGCTGTTGTTCGTTTATTTCCTTAAGTCCACAAAAGTGTAGAGAATACTCATCTCAAAGTAAAGCATTTGAGTTGCAAGCTGAACTAGCCATTTATTTTATGAGGTACCATTTTTAAGAGAATAACCGACAAACTCTGACTATCCAAACAAATCTCTACCAGATGTTTTCTTAAATAGAAAGGTGGTGAGCCTGTCACTCCAGAGAGAACAAGAGACAGTATTGACACCAGTGATGAAATTAAAGCTTTCAGGTGAAATTAGGATTTTGGAAAACTTGTATCTGTCACTGTAGGCTTGGCTTCCAGTTGCTTAAACACTTTTGTAATTTGAATAATGAGACCAATGGTGCTTTGAGTGAATGAGACTTTCTTATATTATATAGTATTTCAACATTTGAAAGATCTTAAAGCTCTCCAGAACTCAGTGAACCAGTATTTTCCAGACTACTGCTTGAGCAAGGAGGAAGATCCATTCAAAGAGTAAGACTAGTAGAGTTTGGTATAACAGTATAAGAGACTTACTAATGAGGTCTTAGACTTTATAATGTACTTTTTAGGAAAAGTACCACTCATGGAGTTTAGTGTTGTGTCAAAGAATATTAAAATATGCCTCGTGGGCTAGTGATGTGATTCAGTGTTTCCCTGACATGTGTACAGCCCTGAGCTCGATCCCCAGCACTGCAGATATAAATAGGGACAAAAGTCTATCTCTGGGGCTGGAGAAATGTATCAGTGGCCTAAGTACCTGCCTGACAAGCACAAAGACCCAGGTTCAATTCCCAGTACCGCATGCCATGCTGGCATCACCCCCCAGTGCACTGAGCCAGCCAGTGAGTCCGTGCTTGGTGGCGCCCACCTATAATCCCAACGCTGGCGAGGCTGAGACAGGAGGATCCCTGTGAGTCCAAGCTGCATAGCGAGACCCTGTACCAAATAAAGGAGGAAAGAAAAGAGAGGGAAAAAGTACATCTCTCTGAAGTTGGCTTTTCACATACTTCAGCTAACAGTGATCACAGCAGATCAAATGTAGACAAATAGATTATCCAGCTGTTTTGCTTAGACCAAATCTCAGGGATTTCAAAAATACAGAAATAATGCCACTCTTTCTAAACTTTTGTTTGGGAAAATAAAAGGCTTTTTCCACTTTAGAATGTCATTTTATGTTCATTTATATATTAGGGTTCTCTATAGGAAGAGAAGCAGTATACAGTGCAGTGGTACCTCAGTTCACAAACTTAATTCTCTCCACAGTTCTAGTCACAAACTGAATTGGACAAGAATCGAAACAAGTTCAAAGGTTAGTAAAGACATTTGATTCAGTTCCCATGCAATTCAGATTGTAACCAGAATCAGAATGAAGTTCATGAACCGAGGTACCGCTGTATGTGTATTTGCACAGGGGTTCCTGAGCCAGGCTCACAGGAGCTAGGGTAGAAGGGTCCCCCTGGGGCCAGGTGTGTGCTGCAGAGCCAGAGGATGCAGTAGCTGCTCAGCCAAGAAAGTGGAAGCTGCAAAGCAAGGACCACATCCAGGATATGTGCGTCGGAGCCGAGGACCTCGAGGCTGATGGCCAGGACAGCAGCAGCAAGAGACAGGCGCATTCAGGGAGCCTGCGGCCTTCGAAGCAGGAACCCTTCCTTCTCTTCTTTCCATCCAGACTGTGAGCCTGTAGTTAATGCCCCCCACATTCAGGATGGGTCTGCCCCCCTCCGTTTGCTGGCCTGCATGTCAGTCATCCACAGACACACCGGACTGTGCTTTACTTATCTTTCAGCATTTCATTTTTGTTTTATGTGGTTTTTGTTGTTTTTGATTTT
This sequence comes from Capromys pilorides, assembly GCA_004027915.1. Lineage (NCBI taxonomy): Eukaryota > Metazoa > Chordata > Mammalia > Rodentia > Capromyidae > Capromys > Capromys pilorides. The sequence continues at coordinate 19,426 of PVKN010004444.1, forward strand.
GAAATAGGGTCTCACTAGTTCTAACTGCTCTTGAACTTACTATGTAGCCTAGGCTGACCTCAAACTCACTGCTATCCTCTCACCCCATCCTTCTGAGTGCTACGATGACAAGTATGCGCCACCATGCCCAGGCCTCAAGGCATTTCTTCATTCAAGTTGATGTATCATGATCAACTTGTAATGGTGTATTTATGAATTAACCCTTTTTTTGGTAATGTATTGGTACAGGGTCTCACTATGCAGCTCTGATTCATATGAATCCTGTTTTTAGCCTCCCCAGCCCTGGGATTACAGGCATGCGCCACCACACTCAGATGCAGTCACTGGCTCAGCGCACCCAGGGATGGGGCTGGTGCCAGTGCAGCATGTGGTGCTAGGGATTGAACACCAGTCTCTGTGCTTGCCTAAGCAGGTGTTTAGTCTGCTGAGCTATCTCACTGGCTTGATTTAACCTTTTTCAGTTTCTGAGTTTCATTTTCTAGTATAGTGACTTTTGGTGGGTATATTTGATATAAGGAAAAGTATGTAAAGGGTTTTTGAGACCAAAAAATATGAAAACTATTTGAGGTCTTGAAAATGATCTTAAGATGCTTAGATTTTATTGAGAATGATAGGAAAAGAAGCATTGCAGAGTTTTAAGTAAGCACATGAAATGTCTGTGTGTGTGTGTGTGTGTGTGTGTGTGTGTGTGTGTGTGTGTTTAAGTAGCTCCTGTCAGTAGATGCTTAGATCTACAGAAGCCATGATCAGTAGTAGAACAGAGAGGATGTGGTAGATAGCCAGGTCCTGGATGGGGACTATGGCTATAAGGTAGGAAGAGCTGGATGGTAACACAAAGAATTATTTAGGGGACCGTGTGCCTGGGGCATGACCTGCTGTGTGGCAAGGTCTGCAGGTGCACTGACAGAACGTAGGTGAGCAGATGGTGGGTGCTTACGGGCATGCTCAGGTACAGTCCGTGAGGATGCACAGGGCACCACAGGCGGGTGCTGTGTGGCCAGGGTCATCCAGTAGAAGCAGGGAGTAAGAGCCAAGAGAAGGAAATAGAGCTAGGTGAACATCAAGGGCATAGCGCTGGGGAGAGCATGCATTTATAGGCATCAAGAGCATCGAGAAAGTGATGAGGAACAGACTGGCTGGAGAGCTGGATTTAAGAACCATGTGGCTATGACTCCTCAGAAATTGAGGAAGTGATGGCTTGAAGGAGCCTCCAAAGCTGCTGAGAAGCCTCCACTAGTGCTCTCAACATTGAGGGCATAGTGACCTTAGCAGAAATGTTTTCAGTAAATTAGAGGAAGAAGGGAAATCTCATTGCCATGGGAGATTTTATAATTAGAGAGACTTAATTATGTTTATAGGAAGGAGCCAGAGAGCGACTTGGAAAGATGCAGGCAGAAGTATAAGTAGGTCAGGTGCAGCCTGCCCCAAAGGTCAAAGAGGTCACACAGTGCCTGGGCGTGATCACCTCCCTAGTCCTCAGGTATTGACTCACACTGAACCAAAGCTATCTGCCGACAGCTCAGAGCCGCTGCTTACAGGGGAGACCCAACCTGAGACCTGAAACTCCAGCCCATCCCAGCCTCCCAGGACTTGGAGAAAAGATAGCCTTGCCCAAAACAGTGTGTGTTCTCAGGCATTTCCCTCAAAAAGTCCATTGAGAGTTCTCTGCCCTCTGCCAGGCCAGAGGGACCAGAAGCAACCCAAGTTTTCAAAAATATCCGTGCCTATCTATGTGCAGTAGCACACGCCTGTAATCAGGAAGATCAAGTTCAGGCCCAGCTTGGTAACTTAAGAGAATCTCAAAACACATACATTAAAAAAGCCTGCAACTCTGATATAGAGGAACTAAAAAAAGAACCCAGGGCCGGCGAGATGGTTCAGTGGTCTAAAGCGCCTGCGTAGGAAGGCTCAGGCAACTGCAGGGACTGCGGTTTGATCCCCGGCACCACATGCTGCGCCAGCGCCACCACCAGGGCAGGCTGAGCCAGCCACAAAATAAAGAAAGAAACAAACAAACAAACACAACAAGCAAACAAATAAATAAATAAATAAAATTAAAAAAAAAAAAAAAAAAAGAACCCAAAGCCTCAGAACTGTTCTTAGTAGTGTTTTTTATAATGCTGTCAGTTTTATAGTAATCCAGATGCTCAACAGAATTGGTATTATCTGTACCACACATCTTGTTAGAATAAAAATGCACCCATTGAAAGAGGTAGTTACGGAGATAGGGCTATGAGAAAATGTTAGGGGTTTTTTTTAAGCTCAGATTTAATATACAGTCTGATTACAGCCATTTGAGGATGAACAAAAAATGTGACCACAAACGCCACTGTGCAAGGGTGTTGGGATTCTGCAATGGGACATAGCGGATTTTTCCTTTGTCATCTGAATTTGTAGTAATTGTAACATTTTATAATTTTTAATTAAAAAGAGAAAATAGGGCTGGGAAGATAGGTCAGGGGCGCAAGTACCTGCCTGGCAAGTGCAAGGTCCTGCGTTCAATCCTTGGTTCCACGAAGAAAGGAAAGAAGGAAGGAAGGAAAGAAAGAAAGAGAAAATAAATTTTCATTTGGTCTTCTTGGCAACTTGTGCCACTAAACTCAGTGAAGTCGCCCCCACTGGTGGCAAGAGCAACCTTGGAAGGAGGGCCGTGCCCAGCACTGGCCCGAGGAGCCTGTTTTCTCAGCACAGCCTCTTACTTCAGCTAAAGTACATAATGCAGAAGATAAATTACAGCACAAAAGCTCCATCGTCTCCACTCCTGACATTTGTGCCGCTAATTAGTTTTTGCTCAGTGTTATATCCCATCTTCTCTGGTTTACTTTGAAAAAAGACACATAAATGTAAATACATTTTTACATAGCCAGATTTCTACTTCAATATTCAGAAGCAGATGTATAGTTTGTCTTCCCTGGGTTCGTCACTAGAGCTGACGAACCATACACCATTATATTTTATTTCATTCCTACAGCATTATAAAAGCAAGTCTGTTGAGAAGAGACCCAATTAAAAACAAAATCGTCAAAATATAAGCATTTCATCTTCAAATATCAGTTCCATCAGAGGGGCAAGAGTTACCACCACTCATTGAGTTTGTACCATACACAGAAACATGGATGAGGTGTGCGCGTGTGCAAGTGTTTGTGCATGTGTGCGATGACTGGCGGGGACTACCTACAGGCCCTGCCCAAGCCCAGGCAGGCTTTCATCCCAGGTCACCTCCACACCTGTGCTTTTTCCTAGGCCCTGCAGGCTGTTATCTTAATTTCCAAGTGGAATTCAGTATTCCAGGGAAGATGATCTGAACTAACTTTGAGTATTCCACATATAACTTCTCAGCTGACATCTTCACAGAGCCAGTGTATTCCCATAGTTGGCCCCTTTCCTGCAAAACTGCTGGTGGTCTTTGAATTTCCAACGGTCACCACCACCTGCTTCCCCTGAACCCCCCAGGACAGAGTCCCGGTGGCCCCCAATCCCTCTTCAGCTCCTCCCAGGAACGCCTTGAGCATCACTTACTCTGCAGTCAGTGTTCAAATGCCATGGTTTCTTCTTCCCAGGCGCTTCTGGTAAAAATTTGCCATGTAGCATAAATTGCCCACGTTTACTGACAGATTTATTTCTAGCATGAGGTCAATTAACTTGTAACACATGAATATATAGGTTTGGGGCTGGATGAAGCTGGATGAAATTACACAATTAACTTGTTACACTTGAATATATATAGATCTGGGACTGGGTGAAATTATACAAGTGTGAATTCTGATGATTAGCTGTCACTCATGGTAAAGGCATCCCCAAGTCCCGCCAGTGTTCCTTTGTCTGGTTCTTGAGTCCATTCTGTTTTTCAGCATAGTTTGTGTACTTGTCCAGCTCAAAATCTCCAACCTTTCTTGGCTGACTAGCAACTGATCTTCTTACCTCAGGGTTCTGGGGACCCAGAAGGAACAGCCTAAAGCACAGTTCACCCACTTCATGCCCAGTGGTCTGGCAGTAGGTGAACATAGGCGCTTCCAGGCCTTGTGCCCACCACAAACTGCAGACCCAGTTTGTTGTGCTTTGTCCTTGCGCTGCTGACCTTCCCCTTTGTACCCCCTACAGCTGACTCCTTTCCTCTACAGGGTGACTTGGGTTACCCCTTCCCCTCTTGCTTCTCCTCCACTCTTGGGGTTCACATCCTTTGCACTCACCTGTGCTGGCAGAGCCTAAACTGGCAAAAACAGCCTGGAATGAAACCTCCAGAAAAATCTCTCTTGGAGTGCAGGGACTGGGGTTTGATCCTCAGCACCACGTGCCACACCAGCTCCGTCCCTGGATGAGCTGAGCCAGCCACCAAGACCAGGTATGGTGGTGCACACTTGTAATCCTAGCACTGGGGAGACTGAAAACAGGAGGATCACTGCGAGTCCGAGCTATGGAGTGAGACCCTATCCCAAATACATTTTTAAAAAGAAAATCTCTCTGGGAAGAAAGGGACAAAACTCTCCCTCAGAAATGGGTCAGCCCTGTGCCCTGTGGCCTAGCATTATGGGAAACTGCCCTGGCCCAAGGAAGACAGCCTTGCTCACAGCTGTTGGCGTGGCTGTCGCCAGCCGTTACTGTGGCTCTGTGATGGTTACAGAGCAAACAGCCCTGCAGGTGGGGTCCTCTACCGGCTCTCAGTGACCAGTGCTTCCCACCTGCTTTCCTCCTCTGCTGGGCACAGAAGACAGGCAAGGGACACAGCAAAATAAGAGTGGAGCCTGGGCCCCCGGCCGTCGGTGAGACCTGGAGGGGTTCTTTCCTTCCTCTCACAGTGCTGTTGTGCACAGGCTGCACAGGCTCCCCTTGGTGAGCTGCCGTTGACAGGTGCTGTGGTGCTGCAGCCGCGCTGGGCCCCTGGGCCTACACGAGCGCCTGTCACATGCCACGTAAAGATTTGGCTGCCTAAAGTGCAGGATGTTTTTAATGGTGCCTCAGACTTTTCAGGCAAAAGCAACTTCCCACATCTTGAGGGTTTGTTTTGTCAGTGACAAGCGGGAGCAGGTGGCGTAGACCGTGCATGAGATCACTTATCAGAGTGGTCAGTGAACCCCGAAGCTCAGGTCTGCGGGTCTCCCCAAGACCTTCTGGTCCTTTCTAGCCTGGGGCTCTGGTGTCTGTGCCTGTCAGTGGCCAGGTGTCAGCAGCAAGGCCTCCTGAGGCTGGGGGGTGTCTGTGTCCTTCACAGCCATGTCCTTCATAGATGACTCTGCTAGGTCACAGCGTGACCAACAAAGGTATCTGCATTGTGCTCTCTGTAGCTGCATCACCAGCGACGCTCTGGTGCTGGGCTGGGTCCTGTGAAGAGCCGCACACGCATCATGCATCCACACAGGGCAGAGCCTCTGTTCAGGGAAGATTCACTTCCTGATCAGAAATAAGTAATTCTTATATTAACAGAGGGATTAGTTTCAAGCCAAGAATTCTAACATTTTAGGGCCCACAATTTAGAAGCAGGCTAAATTTATCAAGTGACTAAAAGTGAGGTTTTTCAGAAATTATTAGCTAATTTTTTTCAATATAGGATTTATAGTTACAATTAGTATATTGTAATGATGTTTCCAGGATAAAAGAGCAGCTCAACTTTTCTAGTCATAAATGTATAATATATATCAGTTTATTTTTGGAGCTCTGAAAAATTAGCTACTGTAAATAAAGTCCCCAAGAAGATTTCTCCCGGAAAGAGGTGAACTTACAGTAATCTGGGTGATATATTATTAATTAATAACTATGACCAGCCACTGCTTCAATTAAGAGGACATCAAATGAGTAGGCCCACTGAATTTCATCCTGCAGGCCCTGGCTCTATCATACCGGCTGGGGGCTGCTTCTGCATGCATGCAAGCCCTGTAGTAGATGCCGGCCCAGGGCCCCACAGTCCAGACAGCTCGCCGGGCGCTGACCGCGTGTCCCTCGGGCAGTGCCAGCAATGGAGTGACCAGCCTGAGAATAGCTTGAGGAGAGTTTTTGGCTGCAGGGTCTCCCACTCCACATCTGTTCATGCGCAGGGAAGCCTCACATTTGGCCAGAGCCCTTCATCCTGGCTTTTGTCCCGATGCAGGCCAGGGAGGCTCACCACAGCCTCGGCTGTGTCGCTGCTCAGTGTTCTACACAAGAGGTGTAGCTCTGGCTGCTTGTGCAGCTGAGCAAGAAACAGATCTGGACAACGCACTCACAGTGTAACAGGGCCCAGAGGGCGGGCCCACAGCACAGAGTTTGAATACATGCCTTGGGTGGCACCAGGCAAGCCAGGTCACCAGGAGTGGGCAGGGATTTTTTGTACAGGTCACTGGGAGAGGACATCTCACATGGGGCCAGTGGCCTTTAGAGGCAGCAGGGTAGCATGAGGTTAGACCAAGAAGCAGTCCAAGAAATGACAGCACTCTGAACGCATTGCCAGAGAGCAGGAAGAAACTTCAATCTGGGTCAAATTTATATCAGAAGACCAAACCCTTGGGATTCAATCTGTTTCTCTAGGTGCTGGTACCCCCACCCCCATCTTTCCAGGGTAGAAACAACCCAGGTTGGTCCCAAGACCAGAGTGCCCTCCGGGCAGGACTCAGCACCCACTGGGCTGAGGCCCTGCTCTTTCCACAGCTCATGTATTGGACTTTTAAGTGCTATTTTTAGAGTAATCATTTGGGGTTAATTGGCCTTCTACCTTTAAAATACCTCCTTTTCCATGTAGTTATCCTCCAGAAGCAGCTCCATCAAGGCTTCTACCATGGCTCTCCTGAACACACACCACGGTGGAGTGCGGTGCAGCCTGCCGTGTCATCTTTACTTTTCACTGTTTTGCACCCACCCTCCACCTGCATCCACTCCCATCCAGTGAGTGGAAGCCTTCCCTGCAGGGGCTCACCCATGCTCCTCTCTCTCTCCCTCCAGGTCATGCAATATTTAAACTAACGTATTTAAGCAATCACGACTATAAACACCTCTACTTTGAATCTGATGCTGCTACCGTCAATGAAATTGTGCTCAAGGTAAGTTGCTTGCCACTGGGGTTGGGGTTCATGAGTCTGGTTGTCTCAGGCTGGCTGTAGCACTTTTGTCTCCAGCCCCAGACCAGACTCCCACATCCAGGTCTGCAGAGGAGGAGCAGTGCTGCTCCCTAGTAGCCCAGTGGATGAGCAGCTGCTCTGCTGAAGCAGGACCTCTCCCCGCTCCCCATGCCAGCAGGTCCAGCTCTTCTTGTTTATTCTTTTCATGCACCATTCGCTCCAGCTATGACTAGAGTCCTCGAGACTGCTGGAGACCTGAGGAAATGGTGGTTCCAGAGACACTTAGGTTGTACTCCAGGTGATCTCAGCCTGTTTAAAATGTACGCAACTTGAGCTTAGCTTACCGAATCTCTGTAAGCCTCATAGCATCCGACCTGTTGCTTAGGACACCGTGGTGCAGGCTAGCTCTTATTCCAGAGAGTTCCACCTCTGTCAAGAGAGACAGCGAATCCTTTCTCAAGGTATTGATAGCCTCAGAGCTGCTGCACCAGTGTGTAAAGGGTGAGGTGATGGGGTGTGGAGTAGGGAGGTGGAATACCAAATGGGGATGAGAACAGATTCCAGCTAACCGTGAAAGATGGGGTGGGGCAGCCAGGCCACCCCCACCTTGCAAGGCAAGCCTGGTGAAAGCAGCTTTGATTCAGCTTTGTAAGCCACCTCTTAGGTAGTTTGATGAGATGGAAAGGCAGAGCTGGTCTGGCTGAGGAAGGGTTAGAACGCAGGAAGGTTCCCTGCCCCTAGTTGGATGACCCCATCACTGCCACCAAAACGCTACTGAGGTAGAAATAGGACAAGAAGTGCCAAGCCTCCGTAGGGCATTATTCATTCTCTTGAGAGAGAAGTCACCAAGTAACAATAAAAGCAGGCCCGAAGGCTTCACCTGTCCTCTTGCATTGAGTCTTCACAGCTGTGAAACGGGCCTATGAAACTCATTTCGTAGGTGAACTTGAGACTCAGGAAGACAAAACAAAACAACTTAGGCAGGGTGGTGGTTCCGGAAGTTAGCACCAGAACTGGACCCTCAGTTTGCAAGCTCCTCATCGATGCCCCGAGTCTGTGCAGCCTGAGGGAACCGAATGGGAGATTTCAGCACGGTGGGAGCACTCAGCAGGCACATTTTGCGACAGTGCCCAGGGCTGCAAAAGGCCTTGAGAAGTGCTGGAGACTTTGGAGGACAAAGTGCTAGAAGACAGTTGGGGCCAAGACGGTCTCAGGGTCACTGGACTGAAGTGGGGGTTTGCAAACCACCCTAACAGGCCCCCCTTGCACCAGGTACGAGGCTGGTGTGCCCATCCTAGTTGCTGGCCACCAGTGAGCTGGGAGTTAGCTGCCAGCTCACCGTCAGAGAGCCCCAGGAATGTGTGCCAGGCGTTTGAGGAGTAGGTAAAGAAATCTTCCTGTACACGTCAGGGGCTGGACTTAGTTTTATAGCCAGCATTAAAATATTCAAGACTTGAGAAGGATTCTAGTAAAATTATAATCCTGTGTTTGACATCAAAATAATTTTCACAACAGCAGATTGATGACAGAAACACAGGTTTATGACTTCAATATGAGACTCTGGAAGATCAAGTGCAAAGAAATCATTTTACAGGACCAAATGCTCCTTCAGAGCAGATGCTCTCTGCAAAATCCCTGAGGCCTGTCGCCTCCCCTGAAATGTCTGTTTTCATATCAAAATGTTTGTAGAAATACTGCATCATGCGAGAGACTCCAGAAGGGGTGAGACATGCCTGAGCCTGATTTACTCGGAGCTAATGATCGTGGTCCTGATGCAGATTGAATTTCACTTCCCTAACTCTGGTTTTTATAGTGCTTTAAATACTGAGCCTCAGCCGCGTTCCCCCAGAGTCAGGCCAGTGTCTGTGCACAGTGTACCAGCTCCAAGGAGCTGAGGCCGGTCTGCGTCTGCCAGAAGCCCCGCAGGGTCCGCCTTAGACTCAAGGAGCCGCATGCTTTAGGACTCTGGGTTCAAAAGTAGACTGAAGTTAAAAGGAAGAAATCAAGAGCCAGGGGCAGTGTCCGAACAGGCATGTAGTGCAAGCCTATGATCTCAGCACTCAGGAGGCTGAGGCAGAAGAACTAGTGAGAGTTCAAGGCCAGCCTAAACTGCATAGGAAGACTGTCTCAAAAAGACAAAGAAAAACTTAAAGAAAAACAGCTGTTGTGAACAGGCAGCCTCCATCAAGTTTTTTTTTTTTCTCTCATCTTTTCCCCGCTGATAGAAATATAAATCTCTCCCAACTTCTTAATGCCAACTCTGTGTGACATTTTATGTGCCTGGCACACTGCCCTACAGTGTAGGCATGATTGTCCCCATTTTATAGATAAGGAGATAGCGGCCCAAGGCCACCAAGCTTGAAAAGTGGAGCCTGAGCTTGAAGCAGCCGAGGTCCCGGGCCTGCTCTCCCTGCGGGGCAGAGTTGGGCCATGCTATGTGTGGTCCCCAATTCTGCAGGCTGGGAGATGAATCTCCAAGGCGTCACCGGGCTCCCCAGCCAGCTTCTGGTGATGGAGCGATGGAAGCTGCAGCTTTATTGACCATGAAAACTCCCTATATTTTTATGCCTTAAGCTGTAAAATGCATTGAAAGTGAAACACTCTATAGTGCATAAAATTGTGCAAGTTTTAAGCCACAGCATATTAACCAGCTAATGGCAGACCAAAGGGCGTTTTTATCTTTTGATTATTACATTAATCTTCCATTAAAATTATCTATGTGATTATCACAAAGCCCTGAAGATAATAAATTTAGCAAATAGTTGGCTTGTTAAGGATCATTTTAAAATGCTTTTGTCAAATTATATGTGCCAAAAATACACGGAAAACACTAGGTTGGCTGAGAGTGCAAACACTCTGATCTAAGGCTTGCTTTTATTAAGAAAGATAAAACTCCTGATTTCCACACATTGTCTGCGTTGTCCCAGGTTGTCCCCCGGCCCGTGGTCCTCATGATTTATTGCTCTCAGCTGGTAGTTTGGCGGGGCAGTGGCCGAGTGTGTGAGGCCTTCTGTGCCCCAACAGCCGCTGTCACTGCCTGCTGCTGGCAGTGAGCAGAGCAGAAAGTTTGAAGACGGTGTCGGTGCTCGACCCCTGTGGCTGCCTCTTTGCTGTCCCCTTAGAGTTCTGTCCTTGTGCCATCGTCATAGAGCCGGGCCCCCCCCCCCCAACCCTGCTACGCCACCCTCAGATTAAAGCCAGCGTGGAGCTGGCTCCTCTAAGAGTCTGACTACCCATCTGACGGGCAGGGAAACAGTGTTGTTTGCATCCCAAGGCATAGGGTGGAGGGAGCCTTGGCTCGGGTGCCGCATAGCACAGAGTGGCCATGTGGCCCTGTGACCTCTGGGGCATAGGAGGTAGCACAGCCATACTCTGTGGGGCTTCCAGGGACCTCAAACTCTAGGGCCCTCTCTCCCCTGTGCATCTCTTCTCCCTGCATGGCAGGGAGCACTAAGAAACGTGCAGCGGAATCCCTGTTGGGGCTCGTAGGCTTGGGATTTCCTCTCTGCGATGTTTCCATTTATCCCACGCAAAGGGTGATGTTTGGGAAGGTCATGTGCTTGGTCCGAGGCAGGCAGAGAGCAGAGCCAGGAGCTCCAGCAGCTTCCTGGGAGACGTCGCACACCAGGAGGGGCACAGCCCCACCAGCCTTTTGGCACCGGAGACGAAACAAGGCTCGGGCCAACCTATCAGATGACCCTGGTGCCTGGAGCTCTCGCTGCAGCAGTGCGTCTGGCCCTGGGTGGGCAGCAGGCGCTGTCAAGTGACAGGTGTGTCCTCTTGCTTTCTAGGTTAACTACATCCTGGAATCACGAGCAAGCACTGCCCGGGCTGACTATTTTGCTCAGAAACAAAGAAAACTGAACAGGCGCACAAGCTTCAGCTTCCAGAAGGACAAGAAATCAGGGCAGCAGTGACACTGGCCTCTGCCCTCAACCTGTCATCGCAGCTCAGAGCAGGCCTGCCAGGGCTAGGTGGTCTTGGAGCCCACCCCAAGCCCTGCGGTGCCCTGGGGAGGCCAGCCTTGGGCCGGAGCACAGGGCTGGGGCGCTGTGGGGAAGGTGTGCAGGTGGGGGCACCTAGGCTGGTGTGCAGGGGACCTGATGTGAGACCGTAGTGGCTTTGAGCAGCGATGCGCAGGGGCCAGGCACCCCCAAGGAGCCACAGGCCACTTGGCCATCTCCACTGCGTGATGACCCTGCCCAAGGCTGTACATAGCCACTGGACAGTTTCTTGCAACTTGATCAAATTTCTTAAAGGAAGAACAAAAGTGTACATTTCTTTTTTTTTTTTTTTCCTTTTTAATAAACAGGTATACTCTACCGTGGTTGGTATGGTGGACCATTCTTTGGGGCGGAGGATTGATTATGTTATTCCCTTTAAAATCTGTTCCCATATTGAACAGGCAGATTGGAAGACTATGGTTCGATTTCTCAGAAGAAATGTTTAGGGCTTAGTCAATAGTTTTAACTATGCCATTTGTTTAAATGAGTGCATTTGCTTCGAGGATAGTGCCATACTGAAAGGAACCAGGACCTGGTGCTGTGTGTCCAGGACTGTGTCATCTTCCTCTAGAGATGCCCTCGCCCCTTGATGGCCCAGCACTCCTGGCTTCACAGACAGGAGGACAGGGGTGGCAGCTGCTCTTCAGGTTGTGCCGAGCCAGCCGCTGTGGTCTTTCTGTCTCTTCACAGCAAGTGTAAGTTTTAGCCAACAGGTCTCCACTGGGCTTCCCCTGGCTTAGGGTCTCAGCTCTGCTGCCCCTGCAGGACCTGGCTCCTGCGGCCTTCCTCCCCGCACACGCTCCATGAGAGCCAACAGGAGGCTGCTGTCCACTGTCACAGAGAAAGGAAGCGTTAGGAGCTGCGTCCCCAGCGACCTGTTCCGCGGTGGGAAAGAAGGGGCCGGCGCCCCGACACCACACCTCTGGCTACACCAGATGCCTCTACGGGCCTCCTCAAGGTCCCTCCCACGGTGACGTCCTTATGTACTATCCCCAGCCAGGGCCAAGGGCCAGGTGTCTCACTGAGGACCTGCATTTAAAACATTTTTTAGATCATTGTACAAGAAGAGATGTGTCTGAACAGCATCTCGAAGTCAGTGTCTTTCTTGGCACAGGGATCATTTTAATGACTTCCTCTTTCATTCTGCCCTTCGTTCAGCCAGCAGGAGCATCCTTTTCTAATGTCTTCCACCCCTACCCTCCAGAAACAAAAAAAAAAAAAATATTATTTGTAGCTTGCTATCTGTATTTGAATTTTTAGCAATTTTATATTTAGATACATTTGAAAAATGTGACTAATTTGGTCATTAAATCTTGTGACATATTCAATATTAAAATGCTATTAAAATAAATGTCATATAAACACTTTGCTTTGGCATATTGCTTTGAGTTCCCAAAGTCCTGAGTACCTGCTGCTGAAGACCGACTCCACCACGCGTCCCCTGGCCTGGCACGAGCGGGCAGTCGGTGCCCAGCGTCTCTGAACTGCGCCAGAGGCCGGGCGTTGACCCTGAAATTCCAGCCCCTGCCCCTCCCCGTCAGTCCCGGCTCGCGCAGTTCTCATCCGACGCGGCCAGTTTCCGCGGTACCTGCCGCTCTGTGGCCGCTGCTGAGCCAAGCACCAGAACTTGATATGCGCTTTTCTTCAGCCCCTCTTCCCACTCCACACAGAGATTTTTAAAGCAAGGCTCTGAGCACAGGGCCAAGCACCTCAGGCCACTCCCAGCGCTGGGCTTGCGGGGCTGCTCAGCGTGTCGCGGTGACACCAAGGCGCCCTGCGACACCGCCTTCCAGCGACCCTACAGGCCTGGCGCCAGGGTAGACGCTGCCCGCGGTGCTGCCAGAGGCCAGGGTCGTGCTTTGTGCAAGGCTGCAGTGCCCGGTCGGTGGTCCTGTCGCTGCCACGCGCAGTCTGGACAGCCGGGTCACCACCCTCATCTCAGAGGCAAGGCCTTGGAGTAGGCCGCCCCGCTGGCCGGAACACCGTAAGTGACCAGCACCACACCCCTCGGTGGCTTTCTAGCCAGGCAGCGAAGGTGCTACATTAGCTGAGCCCTGCCGGCCCTGCAGGGGCCACAGCACCCCAGGATCTGTGAGAGCCGTCCTCCCGGTGCTCGCCCGTGCACTGCGCACCCCCGATGTCCGCTCTGCAGCCTCGCGGTTTCTTGGCCACCTGCGCCGTCCCTCGATGGCCAGCCCTGGCTGCACGGCGCCAGCGTCCCCTCTGCAGCCTTGCGCCTCCAGTCGCCTCTGGACCTGGGCTCCATCTTCTCACAGCGTCACAGTGGCTGTGGCCCTGCAGCCTGTGCCCCAGCTCAGCACAGAGGTCCAGCCGGGGAGAGTCCACAGGGTGGGCAGGTGGCCCTCAGCTTCCCCACCGCGTGCTCCAGCAGGTGCTGTGAGGCCCGGTGTGCCCGGGAGGGTGCCGTGCAAGCAGCTGTCACCCCGACAGACAGGTCATTAAGCTTCTGCTGTTGTCCTCAGTTGTCCCAAGGACAAACAAGCCACACCCCACCCTGAGAGAGGCATGGGGTCCCAGGCGCAGTCCAGTTGCTCATTTTTGTGTATCATACCACAAAAAACAAATGCACCTGGCAGCACCAGCTGCCCTGTCCCTCCTGCCCCTCAGTCCCCTCTGTCTCTGTCACAGGATCCCCAGTGGCCTCTGTGCCATCGGCCTGTGCCTGCACCCCTCCACCTGCCGACCCTGCCCCACCGGCCAGTTCTGGAAAACAAAATGGAGCAGAAGCCAGTGAGGCAGAGGGCACTGCAGCCCCGCCACTGTCTCCTGGAGGGGCGAATTACCTTCCCTCATGGACCTTTGCTTTCCCTTCTGCGAAAGGGCACAACGCAAGTCTCCCAAGGGGCATCCGTAAGTGGCCTCCATGCCTCTCAGGCTTGAGAGTCAGTGTGGGCCCCACACGGACGTCCCACAAAGGCCAGCAAGGGACCGGTGAGCCGACACCGCACTACGGGAAGAGACGCGGCCCCTGCTGCCACTGCCACGCAAATGCTGTTGGCCAGAATCACGCAGCAATGCCTGCTCCAGGAGGACC